>VXAX01003394.1:2358458-2378124 GCA_013399835.1 Leptocoma aspasia
GGGGAGCCGAGCTGAGCCCCGCCGAGCCGGGCGGCCGGGCTGCTGCAGCCCCTCCGGGGGAGCGGGGAGGGTGGTCCGGGAGCCGGCAGCCGACCCCTTGATAGGTCAGGTCGCGCTGCCCGATTGTCCCGCCGCACTTAGAATGGGGTGAAGGAGGGCCGAGGTTTTTTTTTTTTAATTATTTATCACTATAATTATTTTAATTTTTTTTTTTACTGAACGCGACTGCGCATTTCTCTGCCGGCACGGCGTGGGGAGCCGGGAGGGAGCGCTGCGCTCAGGGGGGCCGGTAGCTCCGCCGTAGCCGGGGGCAGCCGACCCCCACGGCTCACCCGGGTGCCCCTCTACCCCTCCCTCCCGCAGGCACCAGCCGCCGCGATGCCGCTCAGCGCCGGCTTCTCCAGCAAGAACTACGACTACGATTACGACTCTGTGCAGCCCTACTTCTACTTCGAGGAGGAGGAAGAGAACTTCTCCCTGGCGGCGCAGCAGCGGGGCAGCGAGCTGCAGCCCCCCGCCCCGTCCGAGGACATATGGAAGAAGTTTGAGCTGCTGCCCACGCCGCCCCTCTCCCCCAGCCGCCGCTCCAGCCTGGCCGCCA
Source organism: Leptocoma aspasia (assembly GCA_013399835.1). Classification (NCBI taxonomy): domain Eukaryota; kingdom Metazoa; phylum Chordata; class Aves; order Passeriformes; family Nectariniidae; genus Leptocoma; species Leptocoma aspasia. Next base: position 2,359,060 of record VXAX01003394.1, read on the forward strand.
CCTCCTGCTTCCCCTCCACCGCTGACCAGCTGGAGATTGTGACCGAGCTCCTCGGGGGGGACATGGTCAACCAGAGCTTCATCTGCGACCCGGACGACGAGAGCGTCAAGTCCATCATCATCCAGGACTGCATGTGGAGCGGCTTCTCCGCCGCCGCCAAGCTGGAGAAGGTGGTCTCGGAGAAGCTGGCGTCCTACCAGGCAGCCCGCCGAGAGGGGGGCCCCGCCGCCCGCCCCGGACCGCCGCCCGCCGCGCCGCCAGCACCGCCGCCCGGACTGGCCGCGTCCCCCGCCGCCTCCGCCAGCCTCTACCTGCACGACCTGGGCGCCGCCGCCGCCGACTGCATCGACCCCTCGGTGGTCTTTCCCTACCCGCTGAGCGAGCGGGCCCCGCGGGCCGCGCCGCCCGGCGCCAGCCCCGCGTCCCTGCTGGGCGACGACACGCCGCCCACGACCAGCAGCGACTCGGGTGAGTGGGACCCACGCGTGCTCCGGGAGGGCGTGGGAGCCCGCGCGGCGCCAGGGGTTCCCGGGGCGCAGCTGGAAGGCAGCACCCCCACGCCTCCTTCCTCATCCCCCTTTTGCCCCCCTCCCCGCGTGCGATTTTTTTTTTTAAATGCCACGTTTGCGAGGCATGGAGAGTCCTAGCCAGATTATTTCCTGGAAAACCAGCCCAGTTTTTTCTCCGGGGAATAAGGGAGTGGAAAACGGGGGGAAAAATATAAAGAAAGTGTAGGAGGGACAAACTTTCATCGTGGGGTCCCGATAAGGCTGGCTCCCGGTTTCACCCGTGCGCCGGGAAGGAGTTAACTCCAACGCGAGAGCCGCGGGGAGAATGTGCAGCCAGGGAGGTGCTAGTGAAAGTGACTGCAGGGGAGTGAATGGGGCTGGGAAAGTTTTAGAAATGCTTCCTTAGGTATGTGACAGCGGGTTCCGCTCCCTCGTAAATCTGGTTTGAAAGTGAGTTTATACTCGAAGCGCTACAGCCTTCGCATTTTACTTTTTTTTACTTTTTTTTTTTTTTTTCGCCCAAACTCCCTCCTATTTTCCACAAATTAACAGATCAAGAGAGATTCAGAAAATGTCTCTGAATACCCATGTGTGTTAAGTAAGCTTTCTTTTAAGGCGTGGCCAAAGCCTTCTAAATCCATAATTAAGGGCAGCTTGAGTCTGGGAGCTTTATTGCTCTGTACTGCTGACAACCGAGGTTAAACTTTCCTACTATCTTTCATGCACTCGACATTACGCAAGATCATTACAACTTTTTGAAATCAGGGAGCCAGGGCTTGGACTACAGTCCATGTGTCCTATTGCACTTGAAGCAATGCTTCCTTAAAGGAAAGGCTCTTGGGGAAAGCTGTGTCCAGCATCATGAAATCAATTTAAGAAGGGTTTGTCATTGGGTTCCTCATTGTGCAACTCAGAGTAGGCTTCCCTTTACATACAGTACTCTTGAGTGCCTACATACAAGTTATGAATTTTTAATTTTTTTTTTAATGGCAGAAGAAGAACAAGAGGAAGATGAGGAAATTGACGTTGTTACGTTAGCTGAAGCAAATGAATATGAATCCAGCACAGAGTCCAGCAGCACAGAGACGTCAGAAGAGCACAGTAAGCCCCACCAAAGCCCACTGGTTCTCAAACGGTGTCATGTCAACATCCATCAGCACAACTATGCCGCTCCTCCCTCCACCAAGGCTGAATACCCAGCTGCAAAAAGGCTAAGGTTGGACAGTGGCAGAGTTCTCAAACAGATCAGCAACAACCGAAAATGCTCCAGTCCGCGCACGTCAGATTCAGAAGAGAACGACAAGAGGCGAACACACAACGTCTTGGAGCGCCAGAGGAGGAATGAGCTGAAGTTGAGTTTCTTTGCCTTGCGTGACGAGATACCTGAGGTGGCCAACAATGAAAAGGCTCCCAAGGTTGTCATCCTGAAAAAAGCAACAGAGTACGTTCTTTCCATCCAGTCGGATGAACACAGACTGATTGCAGAGAAAGAGCAGTTGAGGCGGAGGAGAGAACAGTTGAAACACAAACTTGAGCAGCTAAGGAACTGTTGTGCATAGGAGCTCTTGAGCATCACTCAGAATAATGCAAACTAGACTGAAACTATGATAAAACATTAATGATTCTAATATCTCTCATGAATACGTGGTCCATCGAGTATGGAACTATTGCAACTGCATGCTGTGCGATTTGACTTGAGACTACACAACCTTGGCTGAATCTCCCAAGGGTTTGGCCAGAACCTCAAAACTGCCTCATAGTTGATACTTTGGACATAAGGGATGATGGGACATTCTTCATGCTTGGGGATGAACTCTTCAATTTTTTTTTCTTTTAAAATTTTGTATTTAAGGCATTTTTTCATACAAGATCCAAAAGAAAAAAGTTGTCCCCAGTTTGCTGTATATATTTACACATCATATTGCCATGTAAATACCTTTAATAAAGCCTTTATAGAAAAATGTGCAACATTATTACACAACAGTTGTGGCAACTGGATTTATACTTGTCTTGAACTTCTGTGCCATAACATTTCACAATTTTGTTTTTTATTTAAGTACTTTTTTCCTTTTAAAAATGATTTTTATTTTGTTTTTAGATAAATAAATATTTGCCCAAAATATAATTAGCTAAATCCTGTGTAAAGACTTCACTTTGTCTCCCACTGTTGTCATTAGATGTCTATTTCCATGACATTCCTTTTTGTCATCCTGACAGTGACCTGATTGAAGCCAAAGGGGGGTTGGAGGAGGGGAAATGGTGATAGTTTTGCAGCTTAGTAGGGACTCGTTTCTTGCTCCCACTCCATCTCTTCATTCAAGTGGATAAAATTGTTGGTCTAACGTTCCCTGTCAATTCAACTTGCCTTGCCACCAGGTCCTCCATGCAGGTGGTGGTAGCAATGCCTGTGTTGGTCATGGTCATCTGCCTGCTGAAAGTAAAGCTGGAGTGGTGTATTTTCTCACTGATCGCCCCAGTATATAGGCTCTGCATTCCTTCCACATGCATATAATTACATTTTCAGGGCATGACCTTCATTCTGCGCTAGGGACATAGCCATGTACTTCGAGGGCTGCTTTGTAGTAGGCTCACCTTAATTGCTTCCTGTTTGATTTTAACAGAAGTTAAAGAGGATAAGAAAATAAACTGAGATGGTGAGTGCTGAAGTGGTTAAAACAACAGAGCGGTTTCCCTTTTTAAGTGCTGAAATCAGCAGAGCCAATCTTGGTCAAACACCTTAACACTTTATTAATGTGAATAGTTACTTGGGATTTCAAGGGATACAAAGTTCAAGGACAAAGAAAAGGGAGCAAAGGAAAAGGAGAGCTATTTCTCACTTGAAAAATATGCTCAGACATATTCCTAACATTTGCCAGACATATTAAATAATATTTACATTCAGGACTTGTCTCATGATCAGCTTCGGATGGGCCATAAGGTACTTGCTTGACACAGCTACGAAGATTAGATTTGATCTTTTTCTCCCCTTTTCACCCTCTTAGCACCACTTTGGGCATGACTTCAGCAACAAATCAATGAGCCCTTTGAAGTGGAGGAGGAATGTGTTTTTCAAAAACTTGGGCCTTGCACTTTTTCGATTTTCATAATTCCTGTTAAATATATATTTGCTTGGCTTCTAACCATTAGAGGAGCAGTGCTGCCAAATAGCACCAGTGCCAGCCATTGAACTGGGACCAAGGTTTCAGGTTTTCTATTGCTTATGAGTTCAGAGTGGGAAGAAGAATGATTGGGTATGGGATATGTGGGGTAGGGGCAGGTAGCACTATGCAGACAGGGAAGATGCCGAAGGTCTGTGTTCAGCAAAGCCCTGAGTAACTGCCCCAGCAATCCTGCATGAGGGAGTTTGGAAAGAAGTGTGTCAATCCTATTTGATGGAGGGCTTTAGGTGTTTGAAGGTGTCTTGGGGGAAAAAAAAAACTACATTCTATTAGAAAAACAGGACAAAGTAAGGCTTTTCTCTTTTTTTTTTTTTTTTTGGTATCACCCCCTGTAACTGGGTTTATAGAAGTGGTCTGCGGTTGCTTTTTTCCAGCATGTGATTCAGATATTCACTTATGAGGAAAAAGAATTATGTGAAATGAAACTGTTAATTGTATCTGAACTGTAAACCAGGACAACTTGCAGCTATGAATAACATAAAAGTTCTGCCTTTTATTAGACAGGAGATCTAATTTTAAAAATACATGAATTTTATTTGCCTTTTGGTGTGCTCCCTATTTTAGATATTGCTTCAGAACTAAAGCAAGATGTTGTTCAAGAAATTATAACTGCAGCCCCACCCTCCAAAATAAGCCAGGAGGTGTAGATCTATCCACAAAAACTGAAAAATATGTCACCTTTGAGTTCCAGTCTCATGTGTTAGCAAAACCCCCTGGCTTCTCCCTGTTAAATTAGGCTAGACCACAATGATTAATGAACCTCTTCTTATTTGTCAGCTTCTTATATCATTTGGAGAAGCATTTTGGGTTTTTTTCTTCTATCTGCAGAAGGTCCTTAGTCTTTTGATGAATAGGATACTTGCAGTTATTTAATTTCTTACTTTCGTCTTTTAATTGAGCATCAGTTCCTCTTGCCACTTTCCTACTGGAAAACAAACCATGAACATGATCCCAAACTACTGCTCTAAAAAAATGATGGTTTTATGAGGTCACTTCATATTTATGACATTTCTTACTTTATTGTAGGATTGCAAAGTACCTGAATAATGTAATTTAAAAAATTTAAAACATCCTGTGGGTACAGGGTAAAGAAACCTCTTCTGGTCATTAAATTGCTGCTGGAATAAAGAGGAATGTGGCTTCCACTTTCCAGCACCTCACCAGAGATTAGCACATTCGGGAGACACAAACATCTCACAGGAGCTTCTGGGCTGGATTCAGTTAGTAGTGCATTGTATCTGCATAGCAAGGTGCTGGGTTTTGCTGCTGTTTTGGAGCAATAGAGGAGATAAGCTAACAAAAGCAGTATCTGAGCCTGGAAATGAGATGCAAAATTTACAGTGCTTGCCAAACAGCTGTACTGAAGCTCTACTTGAAATACAAGGAGCATTTTAACTTCACTTCTCTGCTCCTTTACTTTCACAGGACACTTCAAGCTACTTCCAGAAGAACTTTAGGCAAAATGTGACATCAAAGGAGACTAGAAACAAACCATCATGGTGAAAATAAAATTTCCTTTACCCTCACTGATTTAATTTAATTAAATACCAACTTTGAGGATTCCATCTTAATTTTTTATTCCTGTGCTTAGATTTTGTCTTTCCAGCCAAGTTACCATGTAAATGGCTTCAATGTTTCAATACAGAATATGCTAGGGGAGAACTGGAATGCATAAAAGAACCCATTTCTGCTTAATTCAGCTCCCACCAGAATCTACAGAAATTCCGTGTTTCTTCCAGAGAAACAGATTTGCGCCAGTGGAGGATGCTCTTGAAAATTTTATCACTACCTATAAAGAAATCACTTTACTCGTCCCTACATAAGCACTCTTGCTCATGAAGCACTTTGCAACCCTTGCAGGCCGTTGAGAGATGACAAATGCTTCATCAGAGTTGCGTAAAAGGGAGAATTTCAGGTAAATTGAATAGAATAACTGTAAACTGGAAATAAGCCAGGCCACTGCAGCTGAAATCTAAATTTATTCAAAACAGAAGGTGGAGGTGGTTGTTTCATCTACAGAGATGAACCATCTTCTAATACGTTGGATTTATTTTTTTTATTTTATTGATTTGTGTTAGAATCATCTGCCAAGGAATTAACAGAAAAATAAAACTCAACTATAAGTGATCCTAACACAGGGAGACAGCTTGGGGAGAGACTCAGGATTTACTTCCCATCTTACAGGTTTGCTATTCCTTCATTTTAAAAGGACATTTGTGGGAGTTTCTGAGAAAAGGCTCTGCTGAGACTGAGAACTAAGCCCTGGTTTCCCCTTGTCCTTTCCATGCAGATGAGGCCTAAACTTGCCTAGAAAAAAAAAAGTGAAATCAAGAAATCAGATAGATAAGCTGCAGAAGCCAGATTTCATTTCCAGTACAAAACATTTGATATTCAGCAAGTTTTACCTACCTCCGTATCATTTACTCATCTCAGGCATAGCTGTAAATGTCAGTGGGGACAAGCAGTAAAAAAAATGTTATCCATGATTCAGAGTAGCAGCTACAAAGTCAAAGGGGATTTTTTTCCCCTAATTTAACCAATCATCTTCTACATAGATCTTGAGTGAAGGGAAGGTGCAAGAATTTGGAGCATCTTGCTTATGGCAGTGGACTCAGCCATGCAAGTAATTCCCTTTATAGAACCATAGAACTGTTTAGGTTGGAAAAGTCTTTAAGACCATTGAGTCCAGCCACCAGCCCAGCACTGCCAAGTCCACCATTAATCCATATCCACAAGTGCTGCACATCTTTTAAATCCCTCCAGGGATGGTAACTCAGCTGTCTGTCAAAAAACACCCCCAGGTCCTATTCCACTGGCCCCAATACTGGCCCCTGGGGAACACCACTTGTAACTGGATTTAACTCTACTCACCACTATTCTTATCCAGCCAGATTTTTACCCAGTGAAGAATGCACATGTCCAAGCCATAAACACCCAGTTTTTCCAGGAGAATGCCATGAAAGATGCAGTGTCAAAGGCTTTGCTGATGTCTAGGCAGACATCACAGCCTTTCCTGCATCCACCAAGTGGGTCACCTTGTCATAGAAGGAGATCAGGTTGGTCAAACAGGACCTGCCTTTCATAAATCCTTGCTGGCTGGGCCTGGTCCCCTGGTTTCCTGTACAGATCAGGTGATGTCACTCAAGATGATCTCCTCCATAGTCTTCTCTGGCACTGAGGTAACACTGGGGCATATAGTTCCCCACACCCTCCTTCCAGCCCTTCTTGCAGATGTGCCTCATGAAAGAGTTGCAGTCACTGTGCTTCCAGGGGGGGAGCTGGTTTGGGTGGGACCCTGGCCAGGCAGTGGCAATATCACCCTCAATTGGTTTGTACTATAATACAGGTATTTTTCCAAGTCTCTTCAAGCCCAAGCAGCTTGTCTTCAAGTGTGTCCAGACTCCACCTTCCTAGCAAATGAGATTACTTTTTTCTAATAATGATGAGTATGACCTTTGGTGCTGAATATTAATGCATATGAAAAAGCGTTATTGGCCACTTGCCAAAACTATTAAATATTTGTAGTTACTGAGAAAACTTTGCTTCAAGTTGCCACCAATGCATGGGAGCCCAAGCTACAAGGCACTTCTGCATGGTCGTGCTTGAAACCGTGAGACACAAGGGGGAAATCACCGGCTGAGAGTGGACCCACACAACTCAGGCTGACTGAAGTGTCTTATTCCCACAAGCCCTGTTTCCAGTTTCCAGCTTGATACAGGAATTGTGGAGCTATTCTTTTTTCTAGACAAGTCTGGGAGAAAACAGCTAATTCCTGACATTGAGTGTTATGGTGATTACATTTTATTGCTAAATTCAGCCTTCACATATGTCTGTCTATGGATCTTGCCATGGCTACTTTTCTGTTGAATAAATTTCCATTCTTTCTTGTCACCATGTGTAATTTCCATTGCAAGCTTCTATGTCCTAATTACATGGAATTATGGTTTCCAGATAGGATCAGAAAAAAAAAAAAAGTAGAAATAAAGCATTAGGTGCAATAACTGAAGAGATTTGAAAATATAAACTGCAAAAATTAAGCAATCTGACTGGGTCACAAAGATTTCCAATCAGAGAAATTAACACTACTTGGAACTAATTAGCTCCATCACCTTCCTTCATGCTAATGTATCCATTAAGAAAGAGGGGGAAAAATTACAGGGATTGTAAGCTTTATATACAGCTTCTACGAGGGCAAACACCCAGAAGTTCTGCAGGCTGAAGTTAGAGTGTGCATGATCAAACACACAGCCCCACTCCCACAGCCACGTCCCCTTGGATCCCTCGGGACATCCCCCTGGATCGCTGCGGCTGCAGTTGCGCAGCAGCGCTCCCGTTTCCCTGCACATTTTTCTTCCAGGCACCGCACGTGTACAAGGGGCTGCTCACAGGGGTGCAGCTGCCAGAGTGAGAGCTTCTTTTCACTCCTTTTTCTCCCATTAATCTGCTCCGTGACGACAGCAGAACCAAACAAAGCCTCTCAGTGCAGGTAGTTCCTGTGATCTAGTGCCCGGCTGAGTGTCTTTTTTCAAAGCCTTTTTTGGCTGGGGACCAAGTCCGTGCTGTGCTGTGGATGAATCAGGAGAAGAGGGATCAGCGCTGCAAATGTGCAGATACAGCAAATGTGAGCTAAAGGCTCGTGTGCTTCCCTACGGCACGGAAACACCCCTGCTCTCCCCCTCCTGAATAAAAGTGATGGCTGCAATACCAGGTGGGGTCCTACCCCACATTACTTATCAAATTTATTCAGTCTTATTTTATGTGGTTCATTTAGGTTCATCCAGTGTGATAAACTGTCAATGCTTTTTCCTAGAACTATTTATGTTCTCATTTGACTGCACTACAAATAGCTCCTTAAGTAATTTTGATTTATTCACATGTGTCCCAGGGAAGAAAACCTGCTCTCTGCTATCAGGACAAGGCTTTCCAACAAGAGTTCTTCAGAGAAGCTGATGTTTAAGTATCTAAAACAAAGTAAAAAATATAGAAAATATGGTGAGGATGCTGGATCAGACAGCAAAGTTTCTATCAGGGTTGTCCCACTATTCTACACTTTACTAATTTACTTTTAGGCTACACTTTGAAATCATGAATAGATGAACAAACTGAATCTTTATTAAAAGGATGCAACAAAATATATAGAGAGCATTTTGCTATAAACCATGTTCCATGAACATAAAAAATTCAGAGAAACCAAATGTGATCCATTAGTTTCTGAGTAACTTGAACAAAGATGCTACTGGACTGGGATGGCTTTTCACCAGTAAACAGCATCACTATAGAACAATTGCAACAGACCTTTTAAATATTGGAGTGTTTATAGTGTGTAAGTGTGATGGACAGGAGAGGAAAAGGGAGTATTGGTTTGGTGGTTTGTTTTGTTTTGGTTTTTTTTTTACTTTTATCAACTAAGTATTTCTCATAGAGATTTTACAAAAAAAAAATCCATCAGCTTCTAATAGTTCACCGTGTACTGGCTGCAGACACTGAGATTCACAATGGATTGAGAGAAGAAAAGCTGTATTATTTTGATAAATTATGCTGTTTTATAATATTAATTTGGTCTGCAAAATTCCTTTCATCTGGGCTAAAGCAGATTTTTCTTTGGGCACACATAAAATCTTATTATGTGTTCCCATTATCGTTCATCATTATGGTAAAGAGTAAGATAATACTGTATTGTGCCTAGACTTGAACACTTAAAGGGAATAAAAAGGCTATATGAATATCTTATGAAGTGATTGCAAAATAAAATTGACATCAAAGTGATTCAACTATGTAACATATTATTCCCTGTAAAATTGGATTCCTGCTGAAAAACACCTCCCTTCTTTTGCACTTGTAAAAGAAAAAACATAGGCCTCTTGCCCTTATGGAACAATACAGCATTTTCCCATGTCTACAAGGGCAAAAGTATGCATCCTTATGTGTACTTTTATTTGAAATTTAATTTTTGGTGCTTAATTAAAATGCATCCAACCCTTCCCCATTCATTTCAGTGAGCTGTCCTAGAACTGAGACCTGATTGTGGCAGCCAAAACAGTCAACACATGCTGCAAAAGCATTAAGGCAGCTCCAGGGGCCAAAATAATCACCAGATATTAATGACCTGCTTAGCAGCTGGAGAAAAATATCTGGACAGGGAGGTGGCTGCCACAGAGGTCTGTGCAGATGCACTGTGTGACTTGGCCGTCAGGGTTGCCCCGTCCTCCAACTCAATTTCAAGCTCCTTTTTCTTCAAATTGGTAGCCAACTTCCCATGCATGTCATGCATCCATATTTGGTAATGCTGCTTTCCAGAAGATTTCAAGCTCAGCTGATATTTCCATGAGGTTCCTCTGTAAATGTCCCTGCCAGTGGCCCTTGGGGACCTTGTTTGCAGGAGCAGTAAATCCCACCAGAGAGTGCCAGCCCCTGGCAAGACACAACACCAAGTACTGAGCTGGTGTGAGCACACTTTGCCTGCTCAAGTGTGTTTAAAAAACTTTGAATGATAAACTTCATCCCGCCACAATTTATGAGAAATTCCGTGTCCTAGCCCAGTTGCCCTAAAGTCCTCATGAATACCCCATAGTTTGCAGATCAGTGAAGACGTTGGTATGAAATGTATTAATCCTCCATGGTTTCAATTTTGTGACTATGAGGCCACTGTAACTTATTTATTCCCTAATACAGTTGGCTCTGTGTCAATCAGCTTTCAGCTGATACCTTCCTTTGTCTTGGTATGCATTGGGAGCAACGTCTTGGCATCTTCATGAAGCACCACAGAAACCATGAAACACTTACTGACTTCAGCAGGGACATGATTACAACCTTAGTTTTGCAATCTTTCTTTAATCTTCTTTTAATTAATTCAATTCTGATATCATTATCTACATTGCCCCATTCATTCAGCATCACAGCATCTATATCTTCATTCTCACTGGCAGGCTTTGGTAACTTTGCAAATGGGGCAGCTCTATCTCCCATTTCTACCTTTTGATCTTTACTAACAACATTCCTTTAATGTCTGCTGAGCTCAGCCTTTTACCAGGCAGAGCACTCCACCCTCCCTGGTAGAGGGGGCACTGCTCTGATCAACATAGGCATGCAGAGCTGAATTTCTACCATCTGCCTCTCCAGCTGATCCTGCTGGCCCATCTTGGCTCTCCAGCCAGTTTTAAAACCAGTTCAACCAAATACAATTTAAAACTGAAGGGCAGACAGGATTTAATAAAGTTTTACAGCCTGTTCAAGTTTAATGAGTTACAGGACCTGTGTCATCTCTGCTGGTGGATTTCTTCTGGTAATTTCCTTGGATGGACAGTACTGGTGTGGGTGGGCAAACACTGTAACCTGGAGCTTGCAGCAGGGACTATAGGTTAGAAAACATATAATCCATACTGTTTTGTTGTTCCATTTACTTAGGTTTATGAAAAGAGCTCAGCTGTTGCCTTTTTTTTGCTTAGTGTCACAAAAATGCCGTGCCATTTGTACAGTTAAGTGGAAAGGTTCAAACTATTCCATGTTTCTGTGACTCAATAGATGAGCTGTCCCCTCTTCTGCTTGGCCTTGGTGAGGCTGTGGCTGAGCTGGTGTGTAGCAGGGACCCAGCAAAGAGGACAGGCACTGCAGCCAGGTCAGAGCAGGAGAAACCCAGGGGTCAGGATGCAGACTGGCATGACTCGTACCAAGATCCCAAATCCACTCCATATCATTGGGATAAAAAATCTTATTGTAGTAAAAATCTCATTCTAAATTGAAATAATTTATATTGGCACACCTCTGCCCATACTTCATGGCTGTAACTCATTATCTTTTTAAATGTGTAAATCCTGGTCCACTTGTCTGCTCAAGCAGGGTCATCTGGTGCAGACAGCCCACGACCATGACCTTTTATCTGTGATTGTGGCTTCTTCAAGAATGGAGACTCTACATAACCTCCCTGAGCAATCTGTGCCAGTGGTCAATGATCAACATCCTCATCATGACAGGTTTTTTTTCCATAGTGTGTCTTGATGTTACACAAGATTTAACACAGAGTATGTAAATTTTCAGAGATGCAGAGCAGATCCCATGGCTGGGATTGCTCATTACTTTTAAAGATAAGGCAAAAAAATTGCTGTGATTTTCCTCTTCTGGAACAATAACAATTTCTGGATGAAAAGACAGCAGAGAAAGGATAAATCTGGGGTACAAACAGATACAAGTGCGCCGCCTGCCCTCTGCCATTTTTTTCTGAGTAACTTTAAACTCTGATGCACTCTGGCTTTCAGGCAAGGCACATTTTCAGAAGCTCTCAGATGTCAGTTGTTGCAAAGCTCAGCTGAAAACTGAGCACAAATGGAAAATCCTGTCCTTTGGTCTCTCCTGGCGTGTCAACTATTTACTTATACTTATTTAAAACTTACCTGCTCTGGCCTCATTTTCTCATTCCCAGTCACTTGTACCAATTGGCAGCATTTGGCTAAAAGACAAGCTATCCAAACAAATCAGTGTTGCTTCCCTGCCACAAGCTAACAAAAAAACCCCATCATCCCTGAATCCTGAGGGCAGACAACAGACACTGGCAGGAAGGCAAGTATCAGCACACAGCCCTGGTGGTGCTGGTTTTCTGGGGTGATAGTCTATTTACGTGATGCTTTCCATACAACCCATGCTTTCCCTACCCATCACTGCCAAGGTGAAGCTGCCCAGTGCAACAGCAAAATAAGCTGCTCTGCCTAGTAGTGGAAAGGTCTTTTCCCAGCACATATTACAATTTGCTTAGATGGGTGGTTAAAGACGGTGTGTTGATTTTAATGAAGACTGATAGTCAACATGAATATGCTGCCTGCCTTGCTTCTCTGCTGGATGCTCAGCAGAGAGCCTGGCAAACCTGAAACAGTGGGATCGCCTGTGGATTTGGGGATTAAAAGCTGTCTGTGGAAGACCGTGCTGACAAAATGTGCTGAGAGCTTCTGCTGAAGGGGCTAATTCATAGTTTAGTCAAGTAGCTTTATAACGATGTCTTTCATGAAAATTTGTTATTGGCATATTGTTTGAATCACAGATCAATGCACACTGATTTTGGCAAATCTAATTAGATTTGATGGGGAAGAACATGGATGCATTTTCTAAGGCTCTGTAGTTCCCATCTTTCTATGTGTAATTTCTTTTTGTATTTGTTTAACAGCAATTAAAAGCTGTGAATCCTGATACTGTGGAGATGTCAGCCAGGGTTATCCCACTCACTTAACCAATGCTGTCACTCAACGCTGACAACAAGAGACTGGGAGTCAGAACTCCAGTGCCTCCCAGTTACACCAGCCAGAAGTCAATGTGTGCTCTCTGTATGGCCACAGGCAAGATATTTTACATATCTGCACCTCAGTTTACGTATCTGTGAACTTGGATATAGCATATATATGCATCTTAAGGGCATTTTAAGATTTCATTGATCACTACTACTAAGCTGCTTCCATTTCTTCTGCTTCCATAGCACAACACAACATTGGTCATCATAATTTGAGATGTGGCAAGGGCACAGCCTGGTGCTTATCTGTCTTTGTGAGTACTGTGGCTGGACTGCAGTTGCTTAAATCTCTTCTTGGTACAGCAAGGATACCAGCAATACAGGTGTCCATCATGATACCAGGGCTTAAATGGGACATTCTCTAGGACTAAACTGGTGAGCAGCTTGTGACAGATGCCCACACCAGATACTTCTGCCTCCCTTAGGTCTTTTCTCCAGTACTGGTGGAGTTTCTTTAGTGGCTGTTAGCCAGTTTGCCTATATTCATATCCTGTGCCTTGTAGCATAAGAGCAGCAGCATCATAATTGTGAAATGGACTCAAAATCCCAGGACAGTGTCCTGCTGTGGTGCACATCTTCATCTCTGACATAGGAGCTGGGAAGAAAAGGGCCAGCACAGGCCAAGGACTCAGGGTGCAGCCACTCTCCAGGCAGCAGAGAGATGCAAAGGAAGGTGTTGGACCAGACCTCCCACTTCTTAGGGCGGTGGTGGGTCTTTGCATGAAATTGGGCAGTGGTGCCACTGTCACCAGCTGTGCTAACGAGAGCACAAGTCTCCCAGCTGCCTCTGAGGAAGATCCCATACCTGCAGCCACAAAGCAGCTCGTCCAAGCCCCCAGAGGACCCAGCCCCAGTGCCTGCCCCACGGCTGTGCCCACACAGGCAGTGTGGGGCACATCCATAAACAAGCACTGTGGGAAAGTTGAAGTTTACACGAGTGCATAAATAGCAACTGATCTTGAAAGGAGAAGGACACCAGGTCCAGCACAGGTTTCACACACCATCCCCCACTTCCCTCCTGTTGTTGGAGGAGCACTGTGCACTGCCCAAAGCTCAGGTTGTGGTTTGGATGTGTCAATAGGCCTGTCATGGCAGTCCATGAGCTGCCAGTGTCACTCTCCCTTGAAAATTGTTCACATGAATGCTGTATATTTGTTATAGATGAAGAGATTAGTGTAAAGGCTAAAAAAGGAAAGTAAACAGAAAGAGAAGGACCCTGGGGATACCGCAGTGGTGTCTGCCAGCTTGGCTGGTCTGACCTGTTTGTAATGTCTAACAATCACAGGTGCCAAAGAGTAACCGACCAGTTAAAGAGTTTCCTCTTTGAGATTTAGCAACAGGATCTTTGTGTGAGGAAAGCAGAGATCTTGCTGTTTTCCCAGGAGCTGGGTGCTTCAGAAACAGGGAAGCAGTCACCAGCCTTTCCTCTGGAGACTGGTGGCATTTTACCTGCTCTGTGCATCCTCTGATGCTGTTGAGAAACGCAGTTCTCCTGTGGGCACAGGGCTCCCCTGTCACCAGGCCTATGGCCCTTATCTCTCATCCAAGGATATCTTCATGTCCATGGTTTTCTATCCCTGCTGACAGCACCACTTTCCACTTCCTCTCCCAGGCATGCAACTTCTCTTGTGATCTTTCACCCTTCAGACAAAACAAACTCCTTCTCCCCAAGGATTCAGTCGGTCCCTTTCTCAGGAGCTTCCTGGGAAATCTGGCTGGGACCTGAATGGTGCTGCCTCCCTCTCTCTTGAATTCTCTCTTGTTCACAGAACTATGTTTTTTTTCACTAATGATGTTAAACCTCCAGCTCACAGTTTTGATAGCCCTCTCCCAAACTCAAGCATGCTCATCTCTGGGTCTACTTTCTAACTTTAGTAACGCAGACATTTGGTTTCACTTCATTCCAGGGCTTTCTTCTTTCTTAAATCACATCCAAGATAGTAATTTTAAATGCTCTTCATAATCTCTAATAATCTTCATAATCTCTGTTCTTCTAGTTGTCTTGCTGCACATGCAGAAAGGCATCTCTTTGAAAAGTCATGTCTCTTTTTTTTTTGATTATATTTTATACCACAAACTTGGGGAATATATGGAGGATCTGAGTCACATGCTTCTGTAGCAGGTAGCTGGGCCATCAGTGACAAGTTATTTCTGTGCTTCATACCAACCCTGAATATCCGCTTTCTCTGCTCTGGAGTCACATCTAAGATACCCAGAATCTGTCCTTCATCTCACATTGAACACTGAGAGGACACAGAAGGCAGTGGAAATCTTTCCAGCAGCTTAATAAATGTTCCAGTCTTTATTTTTGCTGTTATTGCCTCCTGCTCCTGGCTCTTAGAGTTTTGTCCCCACCAAAATCACAACTGAGTCACCATCACCTAGAAATGGATCACTGTTTGGGTACAGGAATGCCTTTTCTTTAAATTAATATGAGTACTTAAATTCAAAGACTGAGAAAAGAAATTAATTATGATAAGCACCATTGCATTTTCCCATTGTTTTATCACAGAATGAACTTGATATTGATAAATACAGCAGAGAGGTATATGTAAGAGTGAGGACAAGAGCTGATTGTGTCAAATCGTAACACCTGCTGCAGAACAAATGGGTGTAACTGGCTGTAAATACATTCAGGATGACAATTAGGTGGTTTCTAATCTTCAGAGAATAAAAGTTCCAAGATAATATCCAAGAAGGTGAAGTGAGGACGAGACACCAATGTTCAATTTAATGTCTTTACGGGCAGACTGATGTAAAATGTTGGTTTCTGTGGGGAGAGGAGCAGATGCAATGACCTAACCCTTCCTCCCGAGCGTCTGAGATGACTGTGGGTTTTTTGGAGAGTTCTGGAATTAACCTGGAACAAACTTAATCCCTGGATGAGGGAAGGTATAATTACTGCCATGATTACACATTCAGCTGTTTTTTTCTGCTGTTTCTCTCCATGGCCCGTTTGCAGGGAATGTGTCGTGGTTTGCTCCAGCCTCTGCTGCACCTACTTGTCGTGGCTGATGACGCTTCACTTTCCAGCTGCCTGTGGTGACCATCTGGAAGCTGTCACCTCCTCTAGTAACCTCAAAAGAACACATCACAGCTCTCCTTGGCTCCACTGGCACGGATTAAGAAGCACACATGTGATGCCTGCTGCCAGCAAAGCTTGTGGGGTCATAGGTGGGGAAGCCAAAGCAGAGTGCTGGAGGGTAGAATGCTTCAGCTGCCACAGCCTCGTTGCAGCCTGACCCCTGATCTTTGCCTCAGATCTTCCTTTGGCCTCAAAAGAGCGTGTTGCGTCAGTTGGCCTTGACTTTGCTCTGTTTAATTTGCAGAGGTGAACTTAGAGCAATGTAATTGCCTTGTGTAAGTGTGCTAAGCTGTCGTAAGGATGATTACTCTTGAGTGCTTTATTGATATGAGACTATTCAGATCACATTAGGAGACGATTTTTATAGTACAAACACTAGATAGCCTGCAGGGCTGAGTGATAAGAACACAAGGCATATTCTACATGGAAAGAGGGTTTTTTATATTTCCTGCACTGAGGCACCCTGGGTGGGATGGAAACTGCAGGTGTCCCCCAGTTACTGAGGCCCCAGCTGTGCCATCACAGGGGAAAATGCTTGGTGGTCAGCTGCTATCCCCCTGCCAGCCTCCCTGCAAAGGTATAATGGGTGGTTTGTGAACTTTTATGGGATGTGGGGTCTGACTTCCAAACCCCAGGACTGCCTTGCAGTGGAGGGGAAGAGAAAGTCCTTGTGCCACAGGTCACAGAGGAGCCACATCTGGATAACCTTGTGTGACCGTCATCTGACTTCTCTGTGTGTAAACAAGCAGGCAAACATTTTCACTCCTCTTCATGATATTTTCCTGGCTTTGTCATGCCAGGAATTGGACATGAAATACCTATCTCTTGTCATGGCACACAGAGCTGTGTTCACAGCCGTGCTGCTGGTGCTGGTAATACCTGGGCAAGTCTGTGGAATCAGGAAAACCTCTATTAATTTGAGCTGATGTTTTAACAGCAGATTCTCTATGTGCTTTGCCAAGGAAGAAAGGGAGTCCCGGGGAGAAAGGAATGAAAACTCAATTTTCAGAGCTATTTGATACATATTTCTGTTCTGCTCTGGCCACTGGGAGCTGTGAAGGAGCCATCAGGGCCCCATTTAAGGGCAATACACACGTGAAAGCAAAGTAATAGTTTTATGCCACTGCTTCTCCCAAACTCTGGAGTGGTAATGGGCTTGGAGAAAAAAGTGTGTCAGACTGCTCCAGAAAAAATTGTGTCAGTGTGCTCCAGAATAATATGTGTCAGGGTGCTCCAACACTTGGCCCTTTTCAGCTGATAAAATGAACCTTTGGTCTCATGAGTAACCTTAGATTTTGATCTTTCTCTTGAGTTCACTGACCTCGGGAAGTCATTTATTTAGGACTTGGTCTCCAGCCAGTTGCAGGAGTATGGCCCAAAGTGATGTCCTCCACCTCTCTTCCTCTGCAGCAGTTTGCTGAAAGGGAGAGCACAAAACCTTTAATCTACCTTCTCAGCAGGGCTCCCACCTCTCTTATCATGAGCATGGAAAGCCTCTTTTTTCAACCCAATGTTGTATCTTGTTAAATTGCAGGACCACAGAATTGCAGCTTGGATTTATGCCCTAATTTTGTGCCTTTTGCACAAGCATTTGCTTCGCCTGTGACAGGGTAGTTTTTGCAGGTCAGCTCTTTCTTGAAATAGTCAAAGCATTGTAGGGGAGTTGGGAACATACTTAGTAATTAAGTGGAGCAGCATGTGTTATCCACATGAAGATGTCACTATGCTGGGTAGGCAGAGACAGGCTCTGTGCAGAGGCTGATTAGCCTGGTGTGGCAGTGGCAGCTCCCAGGCTGGGCACCACAACCCACACAGCACCCTCTCAGGTTGTACACACTGCAGAAGTGACATTGCAGCTCTCACCTCGCTGCAAAGGTGCTGGCACAGCAGGATTCTAGGTTCCCTCCTGGAGAGAGCAATAGCAGTATGGAGAAAAATCTCACATGGCATTGCGGCTTCTACTTCATTTTGGGTCCAGCCTGGAATCAAGAGGATACATTTAATTTTTTCTTAGTTTGTTAAAAAAAAAAGTAACAAAAAATACAAATAAAGCTTCTTCCATCCATATATTGGAGATTCACTCTTTTCCTGTTCCAACAGTCTGCAGCCTGTTCTGTATTCCCAGTGTTCTCTCTTCGAGTTCCTGAAGGGCTGCAAAGCTACTTTATACATTTGTATGTGGGATGCTTGTATCCTTCTCTCCCGTGATAATTCCGAAACAGACATGATATGTCGGCACTTGGGAGAATGGTACTTAAAAGAAAAAAAAAAAAAGATTTCTATAAGAAGCAAACTCGCGGTGTTTGGGAGAAACGTGGCCGAAGGCTTCTGTTGGGGTGAAGAGGACGGGCAGTGAAGGCTCCCGTGCTGCCCATCCGCTGATGCTGAAGCTGATTCCGCTCCTCCGCGGCACCTTCGTGTCCGAGGGAGCAGGACAGGGTCCCGTAACCTCCCTGTGCAAGCTGCGCGCCACCGCGCCGGCTTCCCCCGCACCTGCGGAGTGTCGCAAAAAAAAAAATCTGGTCTTTTACTTAATATTTTAATTTCAAGGTACGCCGAGGCTTGGCCATACTGGCGTTGCGGTGAGGTGCCGACAGTGTGGTGCGGGGCTGTGCGACGCGGGCGGTGCGGAGCGATGCCATGCGGTGCGGTGCCGGCAGTGCTGCTCTGTGCGATGCCGGCGGTGCAATGCGGAGCGGGGCCGGCGCTGGGGTGCGGAGCCGTGCCGCTGGTGGGATGCGGAGCAGGAGCGCGGGGCGGTGGGATGCGGTGCAATGAGGTGGGATGCGGGGCAGGAGCACGGGGCGAGCGGTGGGATGCGGGACGGTGGGACGGGGTGGGATGCGGGGCAGGAGCGCTGAGCGAGCGGTGGGATGCGGGACGGTGGGATGGGGTGGGATGCGGGGCAGGAGCGCGGGGCGGGCTGTGCTCGCTGCCCCGGGCTGCGGCCGCGGGCGGCGGGGGGCGGGGACGTCACAGAGCCGCTCGCCAGCACAACGTTCCATTGAGCCGAGCGCGTGC
>VXAX01003394.1:2378137-2390163 GCA_013399835.1 Leptocoma aspasia
GCGGGGCCGCCCGCCCCCCCCCCCCCCCCCCCCCGCCGCTCTGCTCCGCTCCGCGCCCGGCCCGCCCGGCCCCGGCCTCGGCCCGGCCGACCCCTGCCCGCAGCGGGCTGCGGTGAGTACCGGGGCCGCAGCGAGGCGGCGGGGTGCGGGACAGGGGGTATTTATTTATTTATTCTGCTTTTGCCTTTACTTCCCCCAACCCCCCCACGTTGTTATCCGAGTCCCCGGCGGGGCGTGCGGGTCGCGGCGCAGTTCGGAGCCCGGGCAGGGGGCAGCGCGGGTGGGGGGAGGGGAGGGTACCTTTCGCGTTATTTATTTATCTTTGTTAAAGCGCTGGGTCGCCCGTGGCCTAAAAATAGCAACTGCCCGTCGAGACCCGTGCGGATGGGGAGGAGACGGGCCCGGGGCACCGTCCGACGGCAAACACGGCCGCGCTTGGGTCGGCGCGGCTCGGAGCGACCCGCAGCGATGCGCCCATCCCCCGCAGCTCCCCCCCACCCCAGGCTGCCGGATACGGGGAGGGAGCGGGGACGAAGAAATGGGTGCGTCCCGCGGCGTGGGGAGACCCCCGGGGCAGGGAGGCGACGGGGGGGTCCCCGCGGTGCGGGGCTGGACGAGCCCTCTGCAACTGCGCGGAAATTGCGCGCAGCGCGCAGGCCGGGGCGCGGAGCCGGCCTGCCGCCTGCCCTGCTGCGTGCCCGCTCCGCTCCGCTCCGCCGCCGCCTCGGCCTGCCCGGGCAGCGCTCGGCCACCGGTGGTGCGGGCGGCCTGGTCCAGAGTGGGTATCAGGAGGGCCAGAGGAATAGACTGGGAAGATTCTTTGCATGTTCCACGGACCGTTTCTACAAACGATTTTTTAGGCCATCTTTTCATCAAAAAGTTGTTTGGGGTTTTTGAGTCCTTTAATAGGCCTCATTTTGTTTTTATACCTAAATAATACTGATGTGTTTCCATTGAGAGTGTGGGTGCTTTAGGACTTGGATCTCAGTCTCTTCAACTGTTGGTTGCTGCATCCTAAAATATCGTGCAGAGAAATCCCAGCAGAACCGAGCATTGAATCTGAGCGATGCTGCAGGCCTTCAGTGAGATCTTTTTAATGCCATCCCTGCTGACAAGTTTAGACATGTTGTCCTGGCCACATATGTGGTCAGAAGGGGAGTCGGCAGCCCTACACTAGTTCCTCTTTATCAATATGTTAAAAAATTTGTGTTATTTAAGTCATTGATTTGGAACAAAAGAGCTTTTCTGAGGATGTATTAGAATATGTTAGCCGTTGCTAAATACAGAGAACACAATTATGTTCGTATGTGTTACAGCTGCATGAGATGAGAGTGTTTATTTCTTCACTAGAGCAGAAATGCAATCTCACTAATGCCAGTTTGCACCAACTGCAGTCCACTAGTGTGGATTATTTTAAGAGTACTTAAATACATCATTGCAAATTAGGAGGATATTAAAAAATGCAGCTCTGAAGTGTGGACATCACTAATGAATAAGCACACAGTCTGATACTTGAACATGTGTCATGAAAATCCAATTTCCTTTCAATTATGATTTTTACAATTATTTAACAAATATGTGTGTTTTCCAAGCACGTGAGGCAGTAAGATGCTCTTTTGTGCTAGGAACTGCATATCTCAATAAATGTCAGCTCACAGCCCCGCGGGGTTCAAGTCACTTTATATTCACTATGCATCATTTTAGGAATGCACCTCTAACTTTATTTTTTCCCCCACTCTCTTCCATCTCTCATAGCATTAAGTCAGGAGTATGGCTTACAGCTGTTTTAGGATTGTTGTAATTCTGATTGGTCTGACTGTGCCTCTGTGCATTTTAAGTTATATTAAGGTAATTAGTGGTACAGGTGCAGTTTGTCAGCCAGTGGGAACGCCTCCGTACCTGTTTGGAGTAAAATGTACATGTGTGTCTCGCATCCCTGGGAGCGGGGCTGCCTGCACAGGGACAGCAAGAGCAGTGCCAGCTCGCTGCCTCCGCATGGCCTGGAGGATTTGGCATCGTTTGCATCTGCTCGCTGATGTCCAGCCCACGTCTGCAGTTGCAAAAATAAGGAAGGGCTCAGGCCTGCCACCGTCGAAGAGCCTGTCTGTTGCAGAAAGGAATCGTGTGTTCCAATTAGCTTGTAAATTGGAATATTGGCTTCCCGGGTGAAAGTGCACGCTTGGAATATGACTTTGGCTAGAGCTGGTGGATTTTGGAGGTGATGGTGAGTTGTGTGTCCTGATGGCAGCACAGTTCTGCGGCTCTGTGTTATGGTGTGCTCTCCTTTCTGTGTCCCTGCACAACCAAAGCCCAGCTTTTTGTTTTATTAAGGACTTCTATGTTCTAAAATTGGATCTTATGCTTAATTCTTTGCAAGATTTGAACCATATCTTCCTGTTTTTAATCAGAATGCTTTACAAAGGCAGCTTATGCTTCCTGGCTGTATATATTTCATTCACTTTTTTTTAATGAGAAATTGCTGTTAGGGGAAGCTGATGTGGAGCAAGGCTAGGGGAAGGTAAACTGTATCTGTACTTTCAGGGTATTGGTGCATCTTGTGTTCATTTAGCACCTTTCCTCTGAACGTGTTCAGTGCATTATTGCAATATCACTTTTTCTACAGGCCTCTTTCTACACGTTTTTTCAGTAATTACGCTGGTGCAGCTCTATGCAGAATTGCAAGGTCGTGCTTACAAGTGTGACAGCTTAAATAATATTTTTTCCCCATTGGTCTATGCAGATGGTAGTGCTGGCAAACCATGGGAAAATGTTGGGGTTTTTTGTGACATGGGAGGCATTTCTGCTGCTTGCAGGATTACTGGGCATTTGTCTTTTGCTGCCAGTACACGAATTTAGTGAAGTCTGGTGTCAGGAACTTGTGGTGCAGTGCGCTGCAGCTGTGTGCCAAGCCGTTCAGCAGTGCAAATGGGTCCATCAGAGCCTCAGTGGAGTCTCTGTGCTGCTCCCAGTGCATCACTGCTGGGATGGAAATGCTGGGATGGTGGGCACGACACCCTGACCTCTCAGTGCTGGCCAGGGGCAGTGTGATGTCCTGCTTTGTGAGCCAAGACGGATGCAGAGCTGCAAACGGAGCTAGCAGAGAGGAGAATGCATCCCTGGTCAGGAAGCTTTTGCCTTTCTGCAACAAGGTGATACTGATCTTATTTTGAAATGCAGCGTGTTGTTTTCTGTCTCCTTCATGGCTGGTAGCTTTAGTTCTGAACACCTGCATGGTTCCTGGTGAGATTTATGAAGAGTGAGAAGGGAATAAAAACATAGTCTGTCTCTTGGACTCATTATCACATAGGCATGTTTTCCCTCGTCACAGCTGCATCTGCTCCTGAGATTGTCCATCTTTTTATGTAGCAAAGAGCTCAGTGCCCTGGCAAGCAGTACTGCTGTGTGCCTGCATATGGCATTGTTATACCTGGGGGTGCGGTGCCTGCCATTTGCTCACCTTGTGGGTACAGTTCCATGGAGGACAGCATTTTTTTGAGCTACCAGTGTTGCAGTTAAGGAGTGTTCTCAGTTCTCTCTCTCTCTGGCAAGTGCCAGAGATTAAAACAGGGCTTGCTGGTGGTATTTTTTTTCCTGTCTCTTCAGGGGTGACAGATAAAAGCACTGACATGGTTACCTGGAGCATCAGCACTCCTCAGCTGAACACAGCAGCCTGCTGTGACTCAAACACTGGGACTGGCCAGGCATTTGGGGTGGTCTGGACGTGTATGATCTAGAACATCCAGATGTGTATGGTCTGAATGCCTTTTAATGCATGTCTGGATAGTCTCATTCATTATGTGAATTCAAGGTATGGATGTGAACATCAATGTGGAGCTGTATCCTGCAAATTGGGGTAGGATACCCTGAGTACTGGAGGTGTACTGGTTGAGTATCAGCCAGGTTTTCCTGGCAGGTCTGTCCCACCCCTTCTGATGACTGTGCTGTCACATCTTCACTGCTATTGGTATCTTATAGTTGTCAGCAGATACTACAATTAAATCTCCAATCACCTCAAGGGAAAAATGATCCAAGAATTCCTGCTGATACAGTGCATCATGCAGGAAGGAGCTCTCAAATGCAGCAGTGACAGGCAGAGCTAGAACCAGTGCCTGGTAAATAATTCAAATCAGAATTTATGGTGAATTAGAAATTAAATCGAGTGATTAGCTGCTAAAACAAACTGTCAAGAGAAGGGGCAGGTTCTGTCTCTCAGTCATTTCCGCCTTAAAACCTGAGTAGGAAGAAGCAGTAGAAGAAGCTTTGTATAAAAATTACTGGGTAGGTTCCTGCAAATCTGCTTATTACAAAGCTCCTGGACAATAGAGGGGAGGTTTGACCATGCCTCCCACAATATGAGGTTGGGTTGTGCAGGTGTTGGGAGCCCACCTGTGCTGCTGGGGAGTGGGCTGAGCTGAGCTGCAATGTGTGGAGCACTCAGACAAGGAAGAACAGCCCAAAGCCCTGGAAGGACTGTGTATTTGCATGGAAGAGTGTCATTGCACATAGAGTGTCTTTGGCGTGTGATATTTTGGAAATCAGCCTTTTGTCACCTCTTTTGTTGTCTCAGGCAGGAATACTCAGTGCCAAATCATGTACCTGGCCAAGAGCTGCAGGATTTTGGGAACTTCTGAGGGGTGAGGTTACATCACTGGGGTTGTCATCTATAAGCTGGGGGCTTTTTCAGGCACAGGACCCAGCTCCTCTTCTAGAGATAAGAATGAATGGCAGAGAAGCCTAAAGAAAGCCTGAAAAGCTCTCCTGTTTTGGGAAGAGGAGGTCCCTACTGCAAGAGCAGTACCTAGAGCTGTAGGCTGTTTCCTTAAGGGCAGGTACAGAACAGAGCTGAGTGGCAAGACCACATCCCATCATGTAGTTTTGTAAGCAGCTTGTAGAGACCCTCAGCACAGTGCAGGTTGTGTTGGGAGCCCCCAGACTTTGAAGGAGTCTGGTGCATGGATTTTAAGGTGGAAAACTCACCTTTGCTCACCATCCATCATCATTGTCTTCCCTTTGTCCAGCTGGGTGGTCCAGCCTGCTTTTCCCTGGCTTTCTCTGAATGGCTGTTCTGTGGGTTCCATGAGTGCCTGCTGGTTGGCTGCCTCATCTTTACTGCTGGAACGGAGCATGGTAAGGGGTATGTCAGCCCAGTAACACTTTTGGTGTGGATGCAGCATCCTGATTCTTTGCTTGGAATTGGTAGAAGCCATCACATTAGTAACACTGTAAGTTCTCCTGCTCCAGGGGATTCCTGTTAGGTAGCAAATACTACAGGTTTGAAGTCATTCCCAAGCAGGCATGGGACAGATTAAGTCCTTAAATGCATCATGCCTCTTGTCTTGGGTAATTTTGTACCTTTCCTGAATTCCCAACAGCTGGATTTAAGAGGTTGTTTGCCTCATTTTTTTCCTCCCTGTCAGGAGAACAAAAACTTGGGATCTTTTCACCAGAGCTGCAGGAGTGCTGTTCTGTGAGGTCCTGTACAGATCTCAGTGGCTGGGGAGCTGTTGCCATCAACTTGAGAAGAAAAATCCCATTTAGGAGTATTATTTTTTTTAAAAGCAGCAACCTGCAACTCTTGATTAGCACTTTGTATTTTGAGGCCTAGATTTGATCGTACTACAACCATCTCATCTTGAACATATTGGCTGAGCAAAGTCCCAGCCAAAGGAAGACACATTGCATTGCTTTGCACAGTTCCCTGCCCAGGTAGAGAGTGAGCCTTGGATGCACAAGTGGAAGGGGCATGCTGGCTGTGCAGGGAACATGTGCAGGAGGCTGGAGACTCTTAGAGCCTCTGTACGTTTAGGAAATGTGGCTTTTCCTAGATGTCTTTCAGCGAGGTGCTGTGTTGGTGCAGCTCAGTGTCAGATGAGGTGTCGCTGTGCCTGCCTGTGGTGCAGCTCTGTGTTTGTGCGGTGCTGTGTGTGCTCGTTTACCTGGTGGAAACAGCAGTTCCGGGCTCCTGGCTGAGCCTGTGGCATGTGGAGCAATCACAAAAGCCCAGACTGTGCTTGAACCCTTGACATCTCCCTGATTAGATAAAGCACGAGTTCCTCTTTGCTGATATTGATGTTTGGTATTATTATCCTCATCAGTGTAGCCATCATTATTGTTTTATAAGCTGTGTTGTAAACATAATGTGTATTGTACACTCATGCTGTAGCAGTCTCTAGAAGTGATGTACCAACACCCATTTATGCTTCAGCTGGGTTTGTAAATAGGTAGTCACAGCTATCAATGCAGTGGCCTGCACGCACAATTTAACACACAGCAGAAAGCTACCCTACATCCTTTTGGAAATATTTAGCAATATTTCCAGCCCTGTTTAAATAACAATAATGGGTTGTTTAGTTTTGATCCTCCTTCATAAGAGTAGGAAAGTCTGAAATTCATTTTCCCAGAAGTTCTCCTGGGGAGAGCAAAGGCCAAGAGCTTCATGCTGTGGTACAGGCAACTGGGATGCTGTGGTACAGGCAACTGGGATGCTGCTCAGGGGTTTTAGAAGATGATGTTTGCAGTTTGAATTGCTGAATCCTTGGACTTACAGGTATCTTGTATATGGTTTTGGTTCTTCTTAGTTAGCTTTTGGGGGTGAGCAAAGCTTTACATATTTCTTAACTGTTAAAAAGCCTGTGTTAGATTATATGAAAATGCTAATGAAAATGTACATGTGTTTGGTGTTACTACAGAGGAAAATAATCAGCCTTGTTTATGAGCTGGGAGGTTGGACTGGAGACCCCAGAGGGTTCTTCCCACCAGCATGTCTGTTTTTATGGTAACTGACGCAAAACTGAAAAGCTGAGCTTTGGGTCTCCATTTGTGGAAAAAGATGGTAGGAGGCCCAGCTTTTCTGAGTATACAAGAAGAGTAAATAAATATGATTAAGATAAACTGATTCAGAGGGGAAATTTGTCTTGAAAAGTTTTCCTTGTCTTGGGTTTTTAGCATGAAGACCCACCAGTTCCGCTTATTACAAGCATCTTGAAAATATGATGGGGTTCCCAGTGATTGGTTATAGGGAGAGTTTGGTGGCTCAACAAACCATTTTTCTCCCGCCAGCTTCTATTCTTCTGCTTGACTCTTTCATTTGCAAATGTGTCAGGGCAGCCACTCTCTTCCATATGGTTGTTGACAGCATAGAGTAGCAGATCGCTAATGTCAGGTGGACCTCAGAGCCTCATAGAAATGGTTGAGTTCCTGTGCTTGACATGATCAGAAGTTGCAGTGATGACTTGTGTAGGTGCTCTTTAAGGGGCAGGTCTGGCAGCTGCAACCAACACAACCAGACAGAAAAAAAGCTTTTGAAAACTTCTTCCAAAGCAGCTGCATGTTTCAAGTGCAAATGTTGAAGGTCTGGAAATAAGACCTTCCCTAGCTCCTATTTTACTGTGGCAGGTAAGAGTAAGCCCTGGCTTTTCATCTTTCCTAGCATGGTCAATGGCCATTCTTCATATGGAGGAAGAAAAGGGAAGGGAAATTTGCAGTGATTTTGTAATTTTAAGGATAAGTGTGTCAAGTACAATCTACAGGTTACTAGGTACTAGTTTGGGTGTAACTATCTTTGAGATAGGTTGTAGCCTGTTCAGAGCTCAAGATGTTGCTATTAGCATAATACACAACATTATATTTCCTGGGGGTTCAGCCTGTACCCCTCTGTGGGTACCCACTGTCCCTGTTTTCCTTATAAATCGTGATGACCTGAGAGATTTTTACCAAATACCTTATTTTGCCAGATATTTTTAATAACTTTTAGTGATTATTTTTCTTGGGTACTTTTGTGAGACAAATTACAATAAATTGAATTTAAATGCTGTACACCCCTCTGTTAATTAACACCACCTCATGGATCACAGCAGTATGGTAGGGGAGTGGATGGCAGGGATCCAACAACCTTCAATCACTTGTCCTGATCCGCTAAAATTGGGAGAGCTTACGGTTGTTCTTGATAATGCATTTCACCTTCTTGTAATAATATTAGGAATGCTAATGTTCATGTTGATAAATACCTGTATCTTGTTCTGCTTAGCAAACCTGGATGCTGAACAGGTAAAAATATTGTCTCCAGTGTGGCAGCAGAAAGACAGCTCAAGCTGTGAAGATAGGAGATACCGTCAGGGATGGGCTGACATGTGGGATCCATGCTCTCTTGAAAATCAGAGCTGAATCTGTGTAAGGCTTCCCTGAGGTGTGACAAAGCCTGTAGACCCATGAAACACTGCTTATAACATTAATATTTTATTTGAAGGTATTCAGGGATTTCGATGCCCATTAGAAGCTGGCAAACGTTCAGGCTGAGCTCCTGTGGCCGTGGTTTCACTGGAGGCTTGGCCAGCAGAGCAGTTCTGCACAGAGGCTCCTGACGTTCTTCCACAGTGGCAGGGCACAATGACACCAGAAGAAGGAGCTTGAAGTCATGTATGAATTCTTTGAAGTGTCTGGAACCTCAGGAAAAGTGATGACATTGCCTTCTCCCAACAGTCTTGGCACTCGTGGAGCCCCACACTGCCTTGTAGGAGGTGACCTGGCTGAGCAGCCCAGGCCCAGGTAGCCACAGTGTGAAGATACCTGTTTAAACTTCTTGCACCCAGCTGCTGCCAGGGAGCCAAGTTCCTGAATGCTGTTGGCTCATTGATGAGGAACAGCTGTCTGAGCTCCAGCAGTGCCTGAGAGCGTGGGAAAGGGGGTGAAGAGCCTGCTGCTGCCCTGCTGTTCATGGGTGGTCAGTTGAGTGGGAGGGTTAGGTGTGCTCTTGACTTTCTCCTGGTGATAAACTTTCTTCTTCTGATGTTTCTTTCATCTCTGGTTGTTGAGCAGGTCCAGCACCTCTTCATGGGAAGAGTCCTGGTCTTGGCCTTGACATTGGCTGTGTCCTGGCTTGACAGCAGCAGTGACATACTTGTGTAGGGAGCCTGCAAGTGAAGGGAGCATCGGCCCATCCAGGAAGCTGCAGCCCATCTCAGCCGTGTGTCTTTCTTTGCTGGCTTCTGTTGGACATACAGATAAAGTTTTGAGGTCTTTGGATCTCTTGTTAGTGTGCTCTCTGGATAGCCTCAGGTAGCAGGAAGATTGCTTAAAACTTTGTGCCAAAGGCCACAGGAACTTTCTGCAAGGGTATGAAGCTCTGCTCTCTGAGGGTCCACTTCTGCATAAATTGTGCAACCTCAAGAGATAAGGATCACCACAAACCTCGTAATATTCTGCTCCAAGTTATGTTCAGCTGAAGGTCCTTTTCCTAAATATATAGCAATGTTTTGTATGATGTTTAAAGACAGTTAAGGAACACACAAGCAGAACAAGACCCTCCACTGCTGGGTTGGAGGAAGGAAGAGAAAGAACGTGTATCAGATGTTAGTTCATCAGCTAATACAGTACCCAAAAGATAATATGGTGATGACTGCAGTGTTTGAACAGCATAGAGAAAAATGCATTTGCCTGCAGTTCCAGTTACCTGCAGTGGTTTGAGACTTTTAGGAATATAAAAAAAAGTTAGGATATTGCAAGAATAAGGTAGGGGCCCAGACGTCCTCAGCTCTGCCCTCCCTTTCTTCACCCATTTCAAAGTGGGGTTAATTATTAGAATTTTTCTGCAGTCACAAGACTGGTTTGTAGCACCTTGTTGCATTAACAGGTCCAAGCAAGCTCTGCTATCTAGCAGATTTGTTACATGTTAAACTTTTTTTTTTAACCTATGTTGCCTCATTTATCACCTGGAAAGGTCTCACAGATTCCAAGTAAATTAATCTTGGTCCTCATCTGTTTTATATATCTCAAAATGTGATATTTAAACAAACCAGCAGTTACAATAGGAATCTTGAAGTCAAGATCATGATGGACATTGTGGCCACTTTAGTTAGGGGTTGTTTCTCTGTGGTTTGATGGATGTGGTAGTTCTGATGTGGGCTACTGCTTACTGCTGGTTGTTTCAGTAATGGGGGATCTTTACACCATATCCATTAGTGGTTTAAGCAGGAGTTCAGAGAACAGGGAATAGCTGGGTCTTTGCTCCTGCTGTGTTGTGGTTGACCCCTTCCCAGCTTCCTGTCTAAAGCAGGATTCTTAGATGTGCCCATCCAGGATTGCCATGTATGGTGAGTTGACAGTGTCTCTTTTGGCATGGCTCCATTCTGGTCAGCCTGCCTTATTTGTTTCTGCTTTCTATCTTTATCTTGGTTTTACCCTAGGTCATTGGGTCTCTGGGACAGGGTCTGACCTTTCTGTTCTATTTTTACATAACGTCCAGCACAGATATATTTGGTATCTCAAGCTCTTGGTGGTGCTGTATGTAATGCCAATAACTAATATTGGTGATATTCCTCCTGGCCATCTGTGGCTATTTGTGCACATGATGACCATAAACACTCTGCTGTAGAGTGAATTTTCTTTAATAGCTCCTGTGTTGTTTCAGCTCTAAGAATAGCAGTAAAGCTGACAGCCAGCTGGGTACAAGAAGTGTACAGAAAGCATTTCCATGCCAGTGAAAACTGTCAGTGCTGACCTGGCTGGTGGTGAAGATGTAGAATCACAGAAACTGTAAAATGGTTTGGGTTGGAAAGACCTTAAAGATCATGTAGTTCCAACTCCCTTGCCATGTGCAGGGGTACCTTCCACTAGGGCAGCTTGCTTGAAGCCGCATCCTGTATGACCTTGAACACTTTGGGGAATGGGGAGTACACAGCTTCTTGGGGCAACAAGTGCCAGTGTCTCACCACACTCACAGGAGAGAATTTGCTTTTGTCCAGGGCAGTGTAGATAAAGCATGGCACAGTTTTTCTACTTGTGTTTGTATGAATATATATATATATGCAAGTAACATTTTTTGTATTTTATATCTTTACAAACATGTGTGAAAGCATAATTGCCTGTGTATCTCTAACTTCGCTTCTTCCTTCTAGTTTCTCTCCACTTCTTTGTTTCTGTTCCACTTTGTGTTTTGAGTGTTACGCCTATGATGTTTTTCATAGGTCTATTTCCCTTGTTTTTTCTTACCTTCTTTCCCCTTTCTTTTCTATTCTGGCTTTTCATTCTTTACCTTCTTGTCCACATATTTCTCCTCCAGGTTGGTTTATAATTTCTGTTTTGCATTTCCTTTCTCTCACCAGGGCAGGTTGGCCAAGCACCCTGTTAACCTTCTCAGCACACCCCAGGAGTTGGTGACCTGAGAATGATGGCAGCTGTGCCCTTAATTCTTAGAAAAAAGGAACAAGAGAGTTGGAACTGCTCTCATTTCCCTTCTTTCTAAATTATTCTAAGCTTGAATGTTTTGTTTTCCCTTGCCTGCTCTGGATTGCAGCTGCTGTGGTTGAGTAGATATTTCTCAGATCTGATGGTTAACAAAAAAATTCAGGTTAATGGCCACAGTTACCCCTGCACCTCAGGGTCAGTGGTTTCCTTCCTTGGTGGGTGCAGTCTGCACTCCAAGCCCAGACTCTGCATTCCTTCTGTTACCTCTTACCTTTCTGTCACTAATTTTAATAGCCTTCTCTGTCCTGCTGCGAGCCCAGGGCTTTTCCACCTGTTTTCAGCCGTGTTTGTGCCCTGAGGGGGACTGAGGCCCTGGTTTGTGGTGGTTCTGAGAGGGCTGCCATGCCCTGATGGCAGACCTCTTGGCTGTGGGAAGAGTTGAGCTGGTGGGTTGTGTGTGCATTGGTGATGGCTCGATCTGAGCAATCCCCAAAGATGCCACCCGGGAAGAGCAAGCAGGGAGCATCGGGAGCAGGAGCTGGGGACGCATCCCATGCAGCACTTCCCAGTCTGTGCAAGCAGTGAGTGCTGCCAAACTGCCTCTTTTAGGGGTTGACTTGTAGACAGTAAAACAACATTTTGACTGCATTTGATTATAGAAACAGAGAGATCTGAAATGGGAAAGGCTTTGTTGTTGGTGATCTGCAGAATATGCTAATATCGCTTGACAGCAGACATTTTATTCTCAGCTGCATCAGCCTTGCAGCAAGCTCATTGGTTGGGTGATTTTGCTTGCACAGCTGTTTTGGTTCCACCCCCCCCCCCCCCCAAAACCCACGGCCCAC
>VXAX01003394.1:2390229-2417546 GCA_013399835.1 Leptocoma aspasia
CCCCCCCCCCCCCCCAAAATCCCAGGACTCAGCACTACATTTCCCATCCTGGAAAGCCGATGTTTCTAAGCCCCATTTTGTGGCATTGGTTATTTTCTGTGCAATTCCTGAACGTGCCCAGCCAGCGTTCCCCGGGGGTCAGGTCGGGTGAGCTCTGCGGAGCGTGGTTTAGGCACGCAGACCTGTGAAGGGGCTTTCCTTCCAATAGATGGAAAGAGGGATTTTTTGTTTCTTGGAAAGATGTAACCCAAGCAGAATATTTCAAGGGATGTCATCAAGGTGAATAAACTGAAATCGTACTCCAGACTGTTCCCTGCATGTGGCTGATGATAATACATGAGGCTTCTTATGTGAAATGTGAACACTCAGTGTCATGTTTCAGCCAGGATGACACTTCATTTTTTTTTCCTTTTTTTTTTCCCTCTGCAATACAGACTTTCAAAAGTCATGCAAGTGTCCTGTGCCTCTCACCCCCACTCCTCAGCCCCCTTGGATGAGGAGCTATTTCAGGCTGTGCTTATAACCTGATCCTGCTGATGCCTCTTACACCCAAGGATCATTTAGTGAGAATTGGTTGGGTGATGTGCTATTTTCAAGACACTCAGGCCCGATCCCATTTCCCTTGCTTGCCCAAATAGGTTTTTTTTCCCTCTGGTTTAATTTGGCTCAGGAGTGGGCTGTTTATCTCCTCATGAGTTTGGTGCTGTCAGTCCACTGAACACAGTGGTGGCACCTGAACTTCTCTAATAGCTGCAGCCTCAGGGTGGGACACTGAGTGACACTGGTTGACCTGGGGGATGCCAAGGACCTTGCCTTGGGAAGCATAAGGAACAGATCATGGCTGAGGTAACCTGGCAGACAGCTCAGAAAATTTGTTTCTACAGCCAAGCTGTCACTGTACAAGTCCTCTCAGATTCAATGCTGAGTCTTGCAGTGCTGCTGGTCCTAAATTTTTGGGCTCAAGTTGGGTAGATTTATTCTACTGGGAGAGATGCTTATGTTGTTCTTAGCATCCTGTCTCTGGCCCTGGTCAAAGGCAGGTGCTTCAAAACAAAACAGAACAAAAACAAACTGTGGGTGAAAGTGAAATAGATGGCTAAAAAGTAGCCAGGTCATATGAGAAGTTTTCTACCAAAACATTTCAAGCTCATGTTGCCTTGTGCCCGAGTCATGCCTGCTCACCAGAGGGCTTGGCAATGAGTTGTAGGTGGCAGATTCCAGCTAGTTTACAGCATCTGAACAAATAAATCTTTCCTCTCTTCCCCTCCAGTACCTACGTGTGTGGCCTTTGCTACTTTAGTGTCTCTTTTAAGCAGCTTAAAAGTTTTTCTAAGTGAAATATGCTTCTGTGCTGCAGTTCAGAGATAAATATAGCTGATGAGTTGAAAGAAGACCATAGTATGTGTTATGTTGCCTTACCCAGTATTTTTTTCTTTTTGTGGTGATTCTGTGCTAACTCAAAATGGAAAATCTCCTGAAATATGTTATTTTTCCTGTTTAAAGAAATTACAGGCCAGAATACCATTCACTGCCTTAAGCTGCATCCAGTAAAGGATTAACCCCCCACCCCTCTTCTCCAGCCCAGCACCGTGTGTTTGGAAAGCGAGCGCGTTTGTAGCTGAGCCAGCTCTAATAATAATAATTCGTGTTGAGAAGCACAGAGCAGCCTGTGATTAGCAAATAATTATTGCAGAGTATATAAATTGAGAGGTGGGGTTTTGACAAGGCAAGAGGAATGCACACTGCAGCTTCCTGGGGTGGCAGTGGATTCCTGTCTTCCTGTTGATGTTCTCCCTGTAAAGTTGGGTGCAGGAACTGTGTAGAGCAAAACATGTTTGTAAAATGATGATTGCTTTTGAGTTTTTCCAGTAAATTCTGGTGATGAAAGAACAGCCAAAAAACTTGTAAATAAGAGTTTTACAGTGTGCTAGCTCCCTTGGGTAATTTTTTTTTTATTTGGATGTAATTGTTGGATATGATTTATTTGCTTGCCAAGAGGCCAAACTTTGACTATCTGTTGGCTCTGTAACCTAAAAAATAGCCTAGGAACCCTTCCAGAGCTTCTCCTTCACGGGTTCTGGTTCAGATCCTGGTCAGTGGGATGTAGAAAGATGTCTCTATTACAGGAGTCTGCTCTGACATGTGTAAAGGCAAGTTTTAGGCTCATACCTGGTGACTTTTGTCCTTAAAATCTAATCTGTCCCACTGCCTAACAGCGAGCAGAGCATTTTACACATGGTTTCCCCTCTGTGCTTGGCCAGTAAGGGCAGAGTTTCTCTGGGGCAGCTGCTGCTGGAGCTGCTGGCACAGAGCAGGCTGGGAGGTGGCACAGGGCACACATGGTTGCCACTGGCCATCATTGGTGCAAAGCTTCGGGGTAGAGCTCCCCTCAAAGGCAGGCCCAGCATCAGGGGCTGTTGGAACTGATCTAGCCCAAAAAAAACCAGCAGGGCTTGTGAGATGCTTCCCAAGGATGGTGGCAGGACAGGCATCCCCAGACAACTGATCTGTGGATGGACCCCTGCCTGGGCACTGCCCAGCCTATGTACCCTCCCTTTTTGTAACATAATCTGTCTGCAAATAAATATTGTGCCAATAGAAGCAAGTCTCTTAAAGAAAAAGGTTTTAGCTAAAATGAGTAGGGGGTACTTTGGGGGTACTTTTATGCCAGGCTAACAGAAGCCAGATGAATCTCTTCCAGACTGCCGTAAGCGTTCGCATCGGAATTGTGCAAATAGGGCTTGAATCTTCCCCCATGATGCTTGCTACTGTAATAGACAAATAATAATAATTTTAAAATATTGCCTTAGTTAGGTTTGTTTTATTTGAGACAACCAGGTGAATGCATCCTTTGATCCTTCCCATCCTTTTGTGATTTTGTGTTTTTCTTTCCTGTATCTTTTTTGACAATGATCAGAAGGACATGTGTGTCCATGCATGTATGTGCGTGTATGAATACACATGCCACACGTGTATTCTTAACACACTTACCTTAAGCTCTTTTTCTGTATTATAAAACACATAGCTGCTTTTTTCCCTGTGTCAGAGGCAGCTGGTATTGCCTGCATCCAACCAAACAAGCCACTGAGTTAATACCACCATGTAAAGTTCAGGAAACCCAGTAAACATTTTTCTAATAAGAGGATATTCTGGCCCTCTTGATAATCAGCCCCCCATTGTAAAGTCATTTTGAGTCAGAGGTTTAAATCTTTGTTCCAGTGGAAAAGATTTTTATGGGCAGCACAAACAGGCATTACATTCTGGGTATTTTTTTTAGCATAGTTGCTTAAAATAGCCCAGATTCTGAATCCAAGGGAAGAGAGAAAAGTTGAAACAATAGAAATCATGGTCTGGTGGCACAAACCTCACCCCACCCCAGCCCCTGTTAGAAATTTGGCAGAGGCAGCAGGCTGGGTTTCCTTGCCATGAGACACTGAATCACATGCTGGTGGTTGCTCTGGGTTTCTGTCTCTGCTGGTGGTCACCCTGCTTTCGTTTTGAAGATGTCATAATATGGCTTTGGAAGTCAAAACTATGCCAGTTTTATACAGATTTATTCTCCCGCTTCTTGCATCCCTCTTGTACTTGCAGACAAAAGCCTTTTCTGGAAAATGTGCATTTTGGAAACATGTTGTCCTCATGATTTTGGGTTTTGACCCCTTTTCCTTTCCCATACCTCATACTGTGAGCAGGACATCCCCAAATGGGCCCAGTTCCTCCCACCAGTCCTGCACAACCAATTAATTACCTTTGTTTTCAGTGGCTGGGGTTGCCATGGCAGTGGCAGCCCTTGGGATAATGATTTTGTCATGGCAGAGCAACGAGTCCACACCTCAGGGAAGGTGTGACTTGAGTGTTGATGAGGTGGCAGATGGCTCAGAGGAGACAGTGTCCAGGTCAAGGTGAGCTGGGAAATCTCTCTGGATTTTGCTGTGCTGTAGAGGATGCTCCTGGGCTCATGGTGGGTTTTGCCAGCAGCATTGCAGCAATGGAGCTCAAAGCTCTTAAATCTTCTTTTGCTCTTCATTCCTGAGCAGTCTGGTAGTGAATGGTGGCCATGCATCATTTTCTGCTTCCCCTTCTCATCCAGATGCTGATGCTGGTGCTGATGTAGCAGCTGGGTGCACTCAGAGGTGGCATTGCACCTGCTGTGCTGCAGCTGATGGATGTGCTGCCTCCAGAGCAGCCTCTTCCTTATCCTTGCAGGTCCTTGGTGGAACCTTCTCCTGGCAGGTGGGAAGGGCTCTCCTCTTATCTGCCCCCAGCTATCTCAGTGCGTACCTCTGCTGTAAGCACTTCACCTGAGCAAACAAGAGCAGCACTTTGATTGCTGCTTTATCACACAGGAATGGCAGCCTGGTGCAAAGAGCTTTTACACAGAGCAGGGGCTCAGATTGACAGTCCTGGGTCCCGGGTACTTCTTTTGTTCTCCTGACCCTGATACTGAAGCATCTTTACAAAATCAAAATGTGACAGCAATCTTACTGTTTTCCCTAAAACAGTCCCTGAGGATGGAGGAATGGGGAGGTTAGCATCTGGGGCTAACACATTTATTATTGATTATGCCTTTAAATGATTAAACTAATTTTCCTTGCATTATTTAGGGAAATTATTATATTCATCATTAATGGAAAGATGTCTGGGGAAATGTGTGATTCACAGCTGTAAATACCTTCTCTCCTCTTTTTGTCGCTTGCTGCCTGTCTTCTCCCAGCTCTTGTTTGACATTTTGGAGTCAATGTTTGTCCTTCTGTCAGTACCTCCTGCTGCCTTCCCCCTTGATAAAGGTGACTTGTGGTTGCATAAGGGTGAGGTGACTTTTATTCTAGACTGGTGACTTAATTTTCAGTGTCACCAGGGCTTACATAAGGGATGTAATAATCTGGATAAGGAAGTAAGGTTTAGAAACTCTTAAGTACATTTAAGAGCTCTTTCTAGCAAATGTTATTCATAGTTGAGTTCTTTATATTACTGTCAAGGATAACTGGAAGCATGAACAACCCTGACATTAGTTATGCTTATCTCCCCACAATATGATGCAGTATTATAGCTGGGGTTTATTGCAAAATGAGGTGTTGTTAACAGATAATGTGGCTGTGTCAGGGTAGATTTCCCTCTGCAGAATATGGGAGTCCCATTGCACCAATTAGTTTTACTAGATCCTTTGCACACAGCAGAAATACTGTTTACAGGGTGTGATTTCAAACATGAAAGTGTAGTTTTTAGCTTACTTGCTGTCCCACAGGACACCAACATCCGTCAGTGAAGCTTGGGTTGACCTCCATATAGTAAATTCAGTCTTAAAAGGTAGTTGTCTTCAGTTATTAATCTAAAAGCTATTTTTAAAAGAAGAGGGTATTTAGATGGAATCTCAGTTGTTAATATTCAGTCTTTTGGCTGAAACTGTATGTCTGCCTCATGCGAGTGGTCCTAAGAGGTGAGGTGGCCAGGAGGAATGTGAGGTGCCTCCAGGCTAGGTTGGGAGGTGAGAAGCTCGGCTTCGAAGGGGTTTGTGGAAAGATTGAAAACTACACTAGGAGTCAGTGCCTTCCTCTAGAGCAAGCAGAACAGAAATAGCCTTAAGCAAAAAAAAAAAAAAAATTAGGTAAGAGGCTCCACCTCTTCTTCATGCTTCTTCCTGCCTTTACTAATCTTTATTTCTGGTTTCCAGACTTAAAATCATTCCTGTAGGAGCCTGGAAAAGGGTTCATGCTTTTGTAACTTCTCCCCATACAGCTCTATAAGAGAAAACAATTTCTTTGCTACTTTTTCACTGTGTTTCATTCATGTGAGAGGCGAGAGGAGGTAAGAAGTGCTTCTCACCTGACATCTCAAGCTTTAGCACCCTTATAGTGTCTTTCTGGTATGAGTGCAGGTAGCACAAGCAGGGACCTCACAGGTGTGTGGCAGCCTGGGAATGTAGTGATTTTGGAGTGGACCTGGATGAAGGTCTCTCAGCTTTTTCTGTACTCTGTGTTTTATAGTCCTCATCCTTTGGACAGGCAGCTGAACCCCAAAGCGCTGGTTATGCAGGGCACTGTGGTGGTGCTGGGGGAAGGAGGCCCCACTCCCTGGCTGGCCCTGCCAATCTGTTCAAGTCCAAGAACATAAGGATTTATTGTTTTTCTTATTCCACCTAATCTCTGTACAGAGGCTCTGTTTAATATCTTACCCTTGTTTGAAATGTGGAATTCATCTGCTGCTATTATTATCCCAACACAAAGGGGCCACAAAACTCTTTTGGTTCAGCCTGACCTGGATCACTTTGTGCTGGGGATCATGGCTGTGAGATGGGGCTGCCGTGGCTACATCCTCTGCAAAATAATGTTTTTCCCCTTATTCTGCAGCTACAGATCCTGTTCCTCTTAAAATTGTGAGTAAGGTGAGAGGGTGCACAGGTTGCTTTTGGGGGCCTCGTTACCTGAGGAATCTTTCATCACTAGTGATGCAGAAAGTGC
Organism: Leptocoma aspasia; assembly: GCA_013399835.1. Taxonomy (NCBI): domain Eukaryota; kingdom Metazoa; phylum Chordata; class Aves; order Passeriformes; family Nectariniidae; genus Leptocoma; species Leptocoma aspasia. The sequence goes on from VXAX01003394.1 coordinate 2,396,688, forward strand.
AGAGGAGACATAAAGTAGTTTTTCTAGCCAGAAACCTCACATGTAGCCCCACCATCTCGCTTCTGGATTCCTTCTCAGCAAAGTCTAACCCATCCCAGGAGCTAAACTGGGACCTTTCCAGACGCTTCTCGTAATCTTCTTGTGACTGGCAAATGACTGCCACCTCTCTGAAGTTGCAGCCCTACACCTCCCGGGAAGCACTTGGCAGCCAGCTGTCCCCTGTGCCATGGATATCATCACATTTATCCCCTCTGGGCTGTGCCTGTGCTCACAGCTGGTCACGGGGCTGTGCTGGCTTTGCCAGAGCTGAGCATCGTCACAGGCACGTGGTCCCGGGATGCAGCTCCCTCTGGCCCTGCTTTGCTGGGGAAGGAGGGGAAAAATCCCCTGAATTCTTCTCCACTGACTGCAAAGGGCAATTATTTAATGGGATTTTGAGCAGAGGGAGCCCAAAAAGGTTAGGCTGTTCTGAATCTGGGCCATGAGGCCGCACCGGATGAGTCACGGGGAGAGAGGAATAAAAAATCTCTGAGTCATAATCCCTAATACTACAGAGCAGATTTGCTCTGCGTTGTTTTCGTGTTCCTGTGTGCTGACTAAGGTGCAGAGGAACAGTGAGAGCCCTTTCTCTGATCTTTCACCCATGAGGAATGCAGCCCCATGTCCCCCTCCTTGCCTCCATGACTTACCCAAGCCTGGAGTCCCACTGCTTCCCAGACAGCTGAGCACCACTCACCCTCCTCAAAACCCCCCAAATTCCAGTGGCAGCAGGGTGGGCTCTGGTACTTTCCCAGCTGAAGGGATATGCCAGGGCAGGACCATGTGCCAGCAGCTGTTTGTGCCCCTGCAGCTCTGTCACCACTGGCAGCAGGGGGACAACCTTGAAGTGCCCCATCTTGCAATGGGCACCTGCTCTTTGAGAATCTCAAAGTGATTTATGAAGGGGGTTCAGCATGGTGGCAGCCACCCAGCACCTACAGCTCAGTGATAAAAATAGGCTGAAGTGAAGTGAACTAGCTGCCATCTCCCTGAAGATATTCCTACAGCCTACCTGAGCCTAAGACTTCAATAGATTTGAAATCTATGTATTTTTAGAGGACATGTCAATTTTTCCATTTTATTCTGTCAACCAGCTCTCACTGTATTTTTGGATTCAGATGGCACCATGATTCCTCCTATCTTAAATTAATTTTTATTAGATCTCCCCAAAAGACATACATAAAATCAATACTCATTTAATGAAATATACCTGCCCCTAGCCCTTTCCTTGCACTATATTGGGGCCAGGGATAGAGTATTAAAGCAAGTCCCTGGGACCGGTCTTGTCAGTAGTGGCAGCAGCATTAAGAGGCATTAGACATCAGACATCCCCAAAAATGTGGTTGAGAGAATGCAGGGGGTCAGGTTATGGGTGACAGAGTGGGTTCCCATAAGAAAGGGCAGCTTCCTCCTTGGGAGCCAAATTTTGGCTGTCCTGTTATTCTAACTAATTAGGTTAATTTGGATGTGGTAACTGATTGACATTTTTTATGTTATATTACCAATATGAACTGCTGGTTTAGACTCTGGTCTTTAAAATATTATTTAGTATTTTCTTTGCTTAAAGAGTGTAGAATTGAAAACTAAATGCAGACCTGTACTTGCTCACACACAGAAAAGTGGTGTGAGAGATTGTAATTTCAGTGAGCAAAGTTGTCTGTTGGAATATGAGGCTGTTCTTTTTCCTTACAATGTCCTTAATCAATTTTTCATTATCACAGGTATTGGTGATAGGGTAAATGCTCCTCCCCAGAGAAGAGCTGGTAGCATCCTCATCCAGGAGTGGCAGCTCAGAGCTCCTAGTGCTGGATCTGAGTTCCACTTCCCTTGGGTTTTGTACACCTTAAACTGCTCAGATAGAGTGACAGTCTGCACTGTGTAGTTCCTACATTGTTTTGTTTGGGTTTTATTCCTCCTCTGTATGGTTATATTTTGCTTCCCTGATAGTATTTGCAGCCTCTGCAGGAAGAGGAGGGCAGCATTTTGGAGGGCAGTGCACGATTTGGGTGATGCAGATACCACTTATGGGAGGTTATATTATCCACTCCCCTGTTACTGGGTACAGCCCTTCTGCTGTGCATGCCAAAGCAGGAAAAAAATTCTTCAGCAGAAAACACCCCTTTTTTTCTGTTTTATCTTCTCCACTGCCTCCTTAGTACTCCTTCCAAATCGATTTTGTTTCCTCAGCAGAACTACAGAGGTTGTGGCTGTGGGTGTATTCTGAACTTTATTTTAATTTATTTTTCATCATTTCACAGGCTCCTGCGACATCTTAAGTATGGGTCAAGCCAAGGCAAACATGAGATGCTTTGGTTGCTTGTCTGTAGAAAGGACCTCGTATGCCTTTGGGTGTGAGGATAGGGAATCTGCAAGTCTCTGGATACAGATTAATTTTTTTCTTCTGTTGTGCTTATGAGTTTTAAGGTTGGAAGGAATCTTTGTATATGAAAGTGAAATTTTTATTTTTAAAATACTACAGCATTTCTGTTTATGCAAAGTCTTCACCGACTTGGTATTTATCTTTTTTAGCCACATTACCTGTAGCAATGCAGATGTTGAAGTAAGTGCTCTTACACTGCTGTGCTGACCTGGAATGCAGACAGACATTTTCCAAATCAAATCCAGCACTTTAACATAGGATCACACCCCCAGCCTGCCTGGTTGCTGCCTTGGGTTGCAGCCTCAGCACGCCTTGCCTGCTGTCACCTGTGATGCTGTGATGGTAGCAACCCCTGCCTTATGAGCAGGCAGGGAGGGTGATAATGTTTTAAATAAATATCCATCCAGCTGAGCCTGGTCAGGGGTCTGAAATGAGAAGTAGATTCCCTTTGCAAACATCCCCATCCTTTATACAAAATCTAAATGAAATGGGGATACTAATTAAATTCATGCGCCCCTGGCATGTCGAAGGCCAAAGACAAGTGTGTTAAAGCAGGTGACACAATCCCAACAGCTTTACTGGAGGAGGGAACGTATCACTGCTGCTAGGCTTTGATAGAATGAGGGCAGACCTCTCTAAGATGATGATGTTTCTGCTTTGTCGTATATTTGCATATTTCCCTGTGCTTTCACAGGGCTCCTCGCTTGCAAGTGGTTATCCCAACACTGAGTAATCCTCAGCACTTTGGAGCTGTCACTGGCTGTAGTTTCTTGTCTTGGGGTGTGCGATGGCCTTGTGCTAGATGAGGTTTTGTTGAAGGTGGAGCTTCTCCAAGAGATTGGACCACCTCCATCTGGGACAGCCCAGCCATGTACAGCAAGACCTGTCTAAACTCAGACTCGGGAGTAAATTTGGGTGCTAACTGAATCTGGATTAAAAGCAGAACTCCTGCTTATTCCTGACCAGCTGCAGCTGGAGCATTTTAGGGGATGGTATCCTGTGGTTTATTGTAGTGGGGTGGCTTGAGGTTTGTCTCCAGCTGGTTGCCCCTGAGCTTCCTGCAGGCTGGAGCACCTGTGCTCAGGTTTTCCCCTGTGTCCTCAGTGCCATGAGGCACTGAGTATATTTCAGCTTAGGTAGAGGCAGTGCTGCAGCTGAAAGTGTACAGACAGGCTTTCCTGTTTGCTCGGCTGAGAGTATGAAGGCAAAAACTGGGGTCTCAAATTTTCTGTGGAGCCTGTGGGACCCTTCAGCAGATGTGCATGGAGAGGCCTCCCTGCCTTGCAGGGCGCTGGGGGTGCCCTGGCTGATACAAACCTGCTGTATGAACATGAACACCTTCGCAGCGCCCGAGTCAAGCCTTACGTTAGAAGGCACCGGAATACAAGAAATGAATCCGTTTGTGTATCCTGGTAGCTGTATCAGAGCCACTGGGGATGTCCAGGAGGAAATGGTGTCACATGCTGGCAAGGCAGCAGCTGCATTTACTGGATTAGCTGAGATTTGGTCATTGAAAATGTGCAGCTGAAAGGCTGAACTATGAATCTTGGACTTGAAAGTAATTTTTGTCTAAACACAGGGATCTGAAAGCTGGAAACCTATCAAAGGTACAGGCAAAGCATCTGAGTACCTTTGAAAACAAATGGCTTAGAAGAACACTGTGCAGTAATCTCCAAAGTCAGCCCAAACAAATGCTGGAAGCATTTAGGGAATAAGAAACTAGAGTGTCTGATGTAGCAGAGGGACTTCAGAGCAGTGAGATGGAGATGCACTGGGAGGTGGTAGGGACATCTTTCTATATACATTGAGAAGATACTGGATTTATTGCAGCATGCATCTGAAGGGCTTTCAGGAGTGGACAAGGGCAATGGAGCCTTGCTTGTGGTGACCAAAATAACAAAAATCAGTGGAAAGCTCTGGGAGGTCTTGTCCTTGGAGGAGTGGGGTTGTAATGCTGCATGGATCATGAAGGTCTCTTTGTTAGCCTCATGAGCAGCCAAGGCGCTTAATCTCATTAACAAATTTATCAAGCTGCATCTTAAGACTGATTGGGCTGCCTGCCCTGTGACTGCTGAAAGACATCCAGAGCTTGGCATGGCCAGGGACCTTGATGCTGCAGCCTGAAGTCATTCACAGTCAGCTGATGCTCATTTGTTCTTGTGTCAGTGTTGTCCTTAGCTTAAATCCCTGTTTCCATGATGCAGACAGCACACCTCATACCTTTACATACCCACTGAGCTGTCACACAGGCAGCTCACTCACTCTGTCCTCTTGTCTGAGAAGGGTTTGTCGTTCCCCTCCTGCTTCTAACAGCTGGATTCTCTACCAGGCTGTGTTCAAACACAGCCTTCTTGGACATGAGCTCCTGGGGGGACGTAGCACCTCAGAGCCAAGGTCTCCTGCTACTGCTGGGGCAGCCTGACATCTTTAGGTCTTCCAGAAGTACTTTGTCCTCCAGCTGCCAGCAGAGCCTCATTGCCCTTGAAATCCTGCTGTGCTGACGTCCCTGTTCACCTGCACTCACCTGCAGAGAGAGGTGAAATTTCTAGTGAGACCAGCATTAGCTAAAATCAACCTTCACCCAGCTCTGGTACTGAGCCCCAAGCTTGGTGGCTATGGGAAAGACAGTGCTTAAAAGGACCAACAATGAACACTCTTTATTTTTTCATGATTGTCTTCTTTAGCAGGATTGTTTGGCAATATCATAGAATCCTAGAATGGTTTGGGTTGGAAGGGACCTGTAAAGGTCATCCTGTAAAGTCCATCCCCCTTGCTGTGGGCAGGGACATCTTCAACGCTTATCAAGTTGCTGAAAGCCCCATCCAGCCTGGCATTGAATCTTTCCAGGGGTGGGGTATCCTCTGGCCAACCTTTTCTAGTGCTTCAGCACTTTCTGGGGAACCTGTTCTAGTGTTAAGCATCTTCATTCTAAAAAACTTCTTTCTTTAATCTATATTAACCCTCTTTCAGGTTAAAACCACTGCCCTTTGTCCTATCACAACAGGCCTTGCAAAAAAGTTTGTCCCCAAAAGGAACCACATGTGGTATGAAAGCCCAATACATGCTATAGTATGTGTAATACAATAGCTTATTTATTTATGGTTGTACTCTTGTCAGTGATGACTAAGAAGATACAGTTGTAATTCTGTGGTGGTTTTGTTCATAATAGACTTTCTGCTCCTAAGCTGAAATTTTTACTTCAAATTTTCTGCAGATTTTGAGTGCTTCAGTTCTTTGCTTAAACTAGTTGTGTCTTCTTAAATGGAGGTCACAGGGGCTGGATGAAACACCAAAGCTTTTAGGCAGTGTCGTGGTGGTTCACTTGGCTTTCCAGGGTGCTCCTCAGTGCTGTGGGTTTATTGCAGCTCCAGCCACTCATGCAATCAAGTCAGGACTCGACCCTGCTGTGGAATGTCGGAGAAGCTTTTTCAGTGGTGCAGTTTGCAGTAGGCATTACTCTGCCATAGATAAGGGGTTTATCTGTCCAGTTGTACTTGTGGTGACTGTAGTTTGAGGCCCATCACACTGGCTGGCCCTGAGGATTGAACTGTCAGTGCAGAGCAGATGCTCACAGAGGCCCTTGCTTTCCATGCTTCATTTCATCTGTTTGGAAGGAAAGGGAAAAAAAAAAAGGGAAAAGCCAGCAAAAACAAAACCAGAATTTCTGCTGCAGCTGTTTGAAATAATGAATGAACCATGATGTGATGCTGTGGGTGTTTGTTTCATTTTTCCTCTCATTTCCTTATCCGACTTTTATTATCTCTCAGTCTTGGAGGCAGGAACGTCCATTGTCAAGACTTGGTGCCTTGCCCTGATCCAGACATCCCATCCCCCCATTAGCTAGAGTGGTGGGGCAAAACCACAAGCATAGAGATATCTGAGGTAAAAAAATATGTCTGTATATCTATCTGGAAGTAAGTGGTTGGTTTAAGCAGTGGCCTTGTGGTACAGTGCACCTCTGGAGGTTATAGCAGGTCATCTCCCAGTGATGCAACCCCCACGGTGGATGTTGTCATCTCTGGCAGCTGCTTGCCCTGCATTCTGGAGGCTGCCCTGCTTGCCATGGGTGGCAGAAGGGGAGCTGTGTCAGCTTCTCAGCTGCTATCAGTCAAAGCTGAGGAATTAGTTTAAACTGTTGATTTAATTAAGCTAGAGAACGCAGCAAATAGTTTGTGCATGCCAGTAATGGGTGCCAGCAGGAGTGTCCTCTCAGTCCTGCCAGCTGCATGGCTCTGCTCTCCAGAGCATCTGAGAGCCGGATGCTGACTAAGAGTGGTGGTTGGGTTCGATCCCCTCTGGTGATTTTTGTGTCATCTGTTTAAAAAAGCATCCCTTTCACTAGGAGGCTCATCACATGGTCTTTGGAGGGTTCACATTCTTCAGAGTTATTCCTAGTGGCTTTAGATAGGCAGAGCTGTGATCTTTAGGTATTGTGCCTGATGTGCCTCAGGCCATCCTAATGAAAAGGACTACATTAGTGCAAAGGAACCGCTTAAAATAGTATACAATAAACTATCACAAGGCTTCTGGGCTTCTGCTTGAGGGCTTGGATGCAGAAGGCAATTTCACAGAGGTCCCTTTCTTAGGGCATGTGGAGGAGGAGAGTGGCAGGAAATGGTGACATTAAGGCAGTTGAGGATCACAGATTCTCTCATCCCCCAGTATCCCACAAATGGGGCCATTTGTAGCCCTTCCCTACGCTGTGTTAGGCTCAGGAGAGGACAGACTCCTTTCATCCTTCCAATCCCTGTGTGGTCTTCAATGATTTTACACTGTTGTGAGTGTTCATGAGAAGACAGGGAGATTGGATGACCTCACATCATCTTGGGTGCATTGATGCACATCTCTACCAATGGAACTGCTTCAGTTCAAGGAAAATCAGCAATTTCCCTTGGTTTCAGGTCCTTGCTAGTGGTGTTTCTGGTACATGAACTGCATGGGGCAGCATGTGGCAGCTGTGCATGTTTCCAAATGTAGCTGAGAGTAGTTAGACCTCCTCAGATAAAGTGTTCTCAGAGTTGATGCAGATACTTAGCTTTTGATTGCAAGAAGCTGTTTGCATCCAGCTTGAGTATCCAGATGGACTGAGGTTGGCAGCTGTGAGGAAATGCAGCCTTGGGAGGCTGAGTTCTTACACAGATTTGCCCTGTGTCAGTGAGAACAGCAGTTACCAGTTAAATGGGCTTTGTTAACTCAAGCCAGAACTTTGGTGTCGCTCTGGAAAGAGCAGGCTGGCTTTGGCAGGTTTGGATATCTACATGATGTATTTCCTGGTCGTAGGTGGTGGGAAAGCCCACGTCTGCTGTGAAAAGAACACTCTTTCCTTGGAAAAGTATTTACTGAGATAGCGATGATGGACAAGTCTCTCATGATAAACGTGACTTCACAGATCGTTTTTTCAGCCTCATGGAAAAAATAGAGAAGGTATCTAACACAGGTCTGGAGGTTTGAAAGTAATGTGTTCTAAAAATAAATATTAAGAATTATTCTTGATCTTGATCCAGGTTGTTTCAAGATCAAAATCAAGGCCAAGACACTTCAGTTTAGATAATCAGGGCATTTTTATTGGCTTTGTTAATTCGTGCTGCTTATGAGGTAGGAAAAAATGGTAATATCTAGAAGGATCTTGCCACTTTCTTCCTGAAAAAATGCTCCTAAGGTGTTCTGACTTTTCTGCCAGATACACCAGTTGCTTTGATATACCAGTTTATTTGTTGGGAAAAAAATAGTTTTTGCTGCTTTTCGTGTAATCAAGAGTCTTGTGACATTGTTTTTGTGGGGTGACATATATATAATGACAGTATGTGTTGGAATTTAAAGGGTTGTAGAAGGACTTTAAAAGATAGATAGCAAAAAATAAGTAAATTAGAAATTGCCGTTAATGTGAACCCAGATAAACAGACCAAAAAGGTAGCAAATAAATAGCTGGAATAATTTCTTCCTGGGTTTTCTGACATTTTAAAAGCTAGCTCTAGCACTTCTGATAGCTTGGAATTCCATCCTGCTGGATGGCAGAGCTGCAGTGAGCACATCAGCCAGAGCCAGCTGGGCCCTGGGGAGGATCTGGAGGAGACCAAAACCTGGTTATGACCAGGCCTGCACATCCTGATCCAGCACAGGAGGCAGTGAGAGCATTTTGATGGAAGCATGATCAGATTTGGCTCTAAACATTCTCTTGATGGTGGCTTCTGGTGTGTGCCTCTGAGGCTGATGATTTCTGATGTTTCCTCTCCGAATTTCCTGGATTTTTGTTGCTGGCTCTCAGATCCCGAGTCTGTCACACTTTGCTCCCAGGCTGGAGAGCCAGGGAATTGGAGCTGAAAAAGCCACTGGAGCTTTTTGACGTGCTGGCACTGTTCCCTGGTGCCCCTTTTTGGGAAGGGAGCATCGGTCCCCTGCCTGAGACAGCTGAGCTTTTGCTTCCCCCAGCATGGAGCCAGCCAGTGGAGGGGTGGATGGGGCTGAGCACCTCAGGAACCACCAGGGATGGGAAGAAGTTCTCTTTTCCTAGGGGAACCTGTTCTGATCCCCCTGTCACTGGGGATGGCTTTGGGCCCCTCTCCTGCCCTTAGCTTACTGTTCTAGAAGGACATAACTGTGATCCTGGGCCCAGCTGGAGTGAGCAGCCATGACAGGGCTTGTTTTCCCAAGATAATCTCCTATCGGGAAGGCGGCTCAGCAGATGTAGGTGAAAGGTGATGCTGGCACGGTGCAGGTTGGCTGCCTCTCTCCAGGCTGAGTCCTCAGCTTTTTATATCCTTGCTGCATCACACTGCAGCTGCCACCCTCCTCCCTGTGCTGGGGATCACTGGGCAGGGATGGTGAGCACCGTGCCAGCTGCAGGAGCAGCGCTGTGCACCGCAGCGTTACCGCAGGCTTGCATCAGCCACAAACGTGTCTGACCTGATAGCCCAACTCCCAGATAACCAGTGGTGGGTCACAGGAGGGCAGGAGGGGTCATCTTCTTGAGAAAAAAAAAATATTAAATTTATTAATCTCCTATAACATTTTAATTATTGTTGCTGGTTTTTAGCCCTAGAGTTTACTTGTCAGTATGCCACTTCCTATTACATTCTTGATGTGTTTCCTGTGATACTTTTCATGTGTTTCAGTGTCTTCTCCTTCCTCCTTTTCTTCTTCTTCAACCTTGGACCTTCTTTGCCAACTATATTCTGCATTCTGGTTATCTGCTGTGAGTACCAGCTCTGCACTTGCCATCTTAAGTAAATGGGGAAAGGGGTCTGGAAAGGGCACTGATTTCTGCTGCAGCATCATCCCCTGGAGAACTGAATTCAGCCTAGGAAGCAGACTAGTGAGAAGGGTGTCTTAATGAGCAGTCTTCAGAAAGAAGTTATTTCAGGTATTTCAGCCAAATAGCTCTGAGGACTTAAAAACTGGGCCTAACAGTATCTTCACTTGGGCAAAGATAGTGTCACTCTCAATGATCTCTCTCCATTCTTTGTGATAAAAGATGGACATCTGCATTAAAACAGATCTTCTGTCTCTGGGGCAGATTATGACCATGACAGAGAAATCCTGACTCCATTGGAGGGAGAGGCAGAAGTGGGACTGTTTGCTCCCAGCTAGGGTAAGTCAGATCCTTAGGAAAGGCTGGGCTTCTCCCAAGCAGCTCTTGGGGAAGGAGAGATACGAGCTCAGGCAGCAGTGTCACAGATGGGTGCAGTGATGGGTGGATCTGCTGTTGGTGTTAAGGATTTGCACAGCAGGGAAGAGACTTCCCTGACTTCGCCTCTGGGTTTGGTAGACTTTTTGGAGGGCCTGCCTTCTGCAGGGAAGCTGTGAGAGGCTTTGGCTGAGTCTTGGCAGTGGAGCCATGGAATTGGTGTACAGTCACTGCTGCAGGACCAGTTGTACAGGCTCCAGGTTTTCCCTCCTTATTCGGTGAGTTCAAGTTGATGTTTAAACAGCTTCATCTGACCCTAGTTTTTTTAAATTTTTTTTTTTCTGGAGCAGTCAAAGAGCACTCACCTGCATTGCTGCTGTTGGAGGGGTGGCAGTGCTTCTATGGATGGGCCTGAGGCAGAGCAGAGAGGACAGAAGTTCCAAACTGTGGGGTGTGTGGATGGAGAACCCTGCACCCTCCAGGCTAGCATCATCCCTGCAAAAGAGAAGAGGCCTTTTGGACTTAAAACATTGATAAATGTGACTCTGAGCAACCTGATGGAGTTGAAGATGTCCCTGCTCATTGTGGGGGTTACACTAGGTGACCTTTAAATGTCCCTTCCAACCCAAACCATTCTTTGAATCTCTGATTGTCTCACTGTAAGTTCTCCTGAGTCTCAAAGGCTTTGTATGTAAATACACTATTTAACTGCATTCCCATATAGCAAGTGGTATGTGGCTAGGAATTCCTTTGATGCCTTTAGATGCTAATATAGTGATAAAACGATCCCTTGTTTTTCTCACAGCATGGAAGCGCTTCAGAAAATCATGCCATTAAGTATTTAAGAGCCTAGACATGATTAAAATAAAAATATTGTTAGCAATTAATGAGTGAGAAGAAGTGCAATACTTTGTCAGTCTTGGAATAAAAATTTAGAAATATCCAGGTTACAGGAATGTTAGTTGAATTTGTGAGGACATTCAGGCATCAAAATAATGGGGATTATTTTATATAATAATATATAAATTATTTTGTATAATAATGTATAACCTCCATCCTGGGGAGGTTATCCATCCATGCAGCTGAGCTGGGCCCTGCCTGATGCCCTGTTTGTGTGAGGGGCAGGGTTGGTGGGAGGCAGCTTCAGGGGTGAGGAGCAAACAGCTGATTGCCTGCAGCTCCCTCTCGCAGCTGGGCTCTGTGCTTGTTTTGCAAACATGGACAGGGTTATACAGGAGCCAGACATGTTTTCATAGGTCTTGTTTTTTGTGTTTCTATTTTCTTCCTCTTGAGGTGGCTGCAATAATATTCTCTAAGGATGGAGGTGAAAGCAGAGTGGTAGGAAAAGAGAATTGGTAGGACTGAATTGTTTTTGTTTAGCAGAATTAAAACTAAATAGGTGCATGGTCAGGAGTCTCTGTGAATATAACACAGTGAGCAAGACATCTGTTCACAAACACGTGGGATGGGGCAGGTAGAGCTGGAGTGCAGTCCCTGATAGGAATCCTTGCATCAGCAGAAAAAGGATTTACTCTTGGATATCAGCAGAAAAATGAGTCCTGGCCTGTAACTTAATAGTGTTACTGTGTGATGCAATAAATAGAACCTTTCCATGCTGATTTAATTAAACCAATGCAACATCTATGTTTAGATGAAGCCAAGTCCTACACTGTTACAAAATCTTTTCTAATAATAGTATTTGTTTTCACCTCATAAAGGTCCCGATCAGTGAGCTACGTGTTAAAGCTGCCTGCAACAGCAGGGCAGGCATTTATTTGCATCTGACAAGCTGGAATGAGTCAAGATCATTCCATGGCCTTTGGTTTAATGGCAAGCACTTTGTTATTATTTACTGAATATTGACATATGCCCTTAATAAGAAGGACCTTTCAAAAAAGTAACAGGAAGACAGAGCCTAATGTGCCAAAATGTTTCTGTGCTGGTATTCCCAGCGCTGTTTTGAAATCTTCACCTCAGTTGCCTTTGCAGAACCTCGTGCCAAGCCCGGAGCGCGTGGGGCTTCTCCTGGGCTCCACAGGGATGCTTGGACCTCAAGCCAAGTGTGACAGTGAAAGTCATTACCACTGGGCTTCTGTGCAGCCCAAGGATTCAGCTTTTAAAGGAGCCAGATATTAAGCTGGAAATGCGTCAGTCCTGCAAGGAGTGACTTAAGCTCATTAAAAAATGTCTTTTTCGTTCTTGGCCTTTACCCCCCGCCTGCTTCTCGGCAGCTTTGTGCTGATTTGCTTTGCCCACAGTAAATGCTCCCAGCAAGAGCAGAGTGTGCTTTCCTTTGGGTTGAGGAATTGAGGGCCAGAGGGATACAGAGAAGGGCTCAGAAATGTCCCCTTTTGGCCAGCAAATCAATTTGGTTTTCGTAGGGCCGGCACTGTGTTGATCCAGTGCCACAGGGATAAAACTTCAGCAGCACTGGAGCCATTGGCTCAGTTTTTGTCCCACCGGTGCCTTCAGAGGACCAAGCCCATCATCCCAACTCGGCCTTTTCAGAGCTGAAGCAGGGGCAGCATAGATGGCATAAATGAGGACAGTGGTGGCACAAATGGGGACAATTGCAAATCCATTTTAATAGAGGGATTTCAGGAGGCTGCAGTGGTGGGGGGTTGATGAAAGCAAATGTCAACTGCGACCAAGATGTCTGGAGTTGGTTGGTTTTATCTTTGAAAGGTAAGGGGCTGGTGTCTTCAGTTCTGTGGTTTGGGTTTTTTTTTTTTTTTAATGGCATCCAATTAATCTGTCTGTTAGCCACTTCTATAATTTTAGCACAACTCCTTTGCTCCTGGAGCAGTGTAGTCTTGTGAGAATTTCAGCATTTATTTGACTACAAAGCATGTTGCTACCCTGCATGGTGACAGCCTAGATCCTGAAGGCTTAAAGAATAGGTCTAAGACAAAGAACTGAAAATGTAATGAGCATGAGGATTATTTTTGCAGCTGGCATAGTGATTTTTCTTTTCTTTCATTGTAAGCTGGTAACTAATGCTGTAGACTGAAAATCATAAACAAAAGGTAGCAAAAAGTGTCTGCAGGGTTCAGACTGAGCCCTGCTCTGGGAAGCTGGGATGGTTGATGGTGACCAAGCCAGGTGTGGGAGCTGTGGGTCATTTTGGCCAAGGCACAAACCGAGTTTGAAGTGAATTTTCCCAGTTTTCTGTGAACTGCAGCAGTGCCCAGCAAGGGAACCTGGCCTGGGTTGTGTGCTGATACGCAGTGGAGCAGCTCTGGAGATGGAGCAGCGGCTCCATGTCATACGTGTGAGAGCACCTTGGTGCTAAATGTGGGGTGTGGGGGGGCCACTGGTGGCAGAGCTGCTGTGTGCCTGCAGAAGGGGCCAGGGAAAAGAAAGAGGCTCTTGCTTGAGCCTGCTGGCAGCATGGGAGGTGAAATGGTGCCCACCTGGGTGTGAACAGTAGGATGGAAGGGCCCTTCCTTCACCCAGGTGTGGGAACCTGACTTTCATTTTGGTGCACAGGTCTTGACTTCCTGTGGTATTTGAAGTTGGTGATAGAGATAGTGGATATAATTGAGAGCCTATTTAAAAAAAAGCAAGCAAACAAAAAAAGTGCAATATTCCATTCCCTCATGCACTTGAAGGGTTACAAGTTATCTGCAAAATTAGCCTTGAGACCAGAATTTCTAAAAAACACCTTTTAAGCCAGAATGCACAGTCTCCTGGGAGAGCAGGAAGCATGAAGTGCTATCCCAAAGTGCTGTCCCTTGCATTCCTGTGTCCACTTCAGTGGATCTGTATGTCTGATTTTCCCCTGATGTGCATCGTGTGCCATCAGTGTTTGGCAACTGACATCAGACCAGTCTTTTTTGTATGTCTGTTACTGAGTATCCCACACTCTTGGATCAGTGAGTGGTCCAGGTGGATGTTCCTCCTACACAAGGAGCCTGATTGCAGCTCAGAAGGAGCGTGGTCATTGGCTTGAGCTGCAAGTGGTTCAAGGCTGAAATGGTCCTTCTTTGTGGACTTTGTTTCTCTGAGACCTTTCAGTTTTTCTGGGTGAGGCAATCCAGTATCTCTTAACAATCACACTCTTCTGTTCATTGTAAAACATCTTTTTCCAAGAGTAGGATATGTGAAATGCTGTGTTTCATATTAGAGGTGATTCTGATAGCATGAAATAGAATTTTTTTTTGGTGCTATCACCCAAGTTGGGAAACATTCATGTCTTGAATACTATAAAAAGCTGAGTTAATATTTATCCTACATTTTGTTCCTTTAGTCTTTTTATGTAACATTTTATGACCATTTATCAGGAGAATATCTCCCCTCACTTCTCCTTAGGGAATGTTTTCAAGATTTCTTTCTCTTAATGTATCTGTGTCAGTGCAGATGGAGAATAAGGTTATGAAATTTTGCTTTGAAAATGGTCCAAGGTGACATTAGGTGCTTCAAATGTCAGATTGTGTGGCATTTGCTTAAGATTTTGCTTTTTGTCTTAAAAAATGGTTAAAAGAAGAGGGTTAATTGTAAAGTATCTCAGCAGTGCTTCAAATTGTAGCATCCCAGCTTGTGATCCTCATGTGGAGTCATTTTGTGAAGTCAAAAGACCATAATCATGACCTGCATTTTGTGTGAGAACTCGAGCTGTAAATACACAGCCTGTTGGTCACTTTGGTATTGGTTCAGGTTGGTGGGCAGACCCATCCCAAGTGTGGGTGAGGAGTCCTGGATGGATGTGAGGGACACAAATTTGTGTGGTGATACTTTCAATGGAATAGCTAGACTTAAATTTTAAAATGTACACTTTATTGTGAAACTGTTACAAGGCCTCTTGGAAATATTTTTATGTTGCACTTTATGCCTTACCAAACAATGCATCTTTGTGGGTTGGCATGCCCAATCTACCGGGCAACCCTTCTGTGCTTTATTTATCTTTTATAAGGACCTAAATATTATGGGCACATGATAGAAGAGATTGTTAACTGGTGTCCTTCCATAATTCCATAAAGCAAACACGTTCATGTTTCCTCACAGATACAAAACACAAGTCCTATTGACCCAGAACTCTGTGATTTTGCCACTCTCACTGCTATGTCAGATTCAGTCTATAGCTGTTCTAAAATTTCATGCCTAAGAACAGGAAGCCAAGGAGAGGTTTTGGAGGTGGCTTGAGCTGATTCATCAGCTGGATGTTATTGAAGGGGACAGTCTGGGCTTGATCCTGTCCTCTTCCTTCTGCCAGGGCTGGTGCTGAGCCTGCTTTGGCTCACTAAACCAGGAGAAATGCAATCCCTTGTGCTAGCTGAGATACCCATGGCAGCAAACTGCTGCCTTTCAGGAAATACACCTGCAACCATTTGCTGGAGAATTTATTAAAAAACCAGAAGAATTGTTTTCTTTTTTTCCCCCTTTCTATTCTCTGCTGGGTAACATTGACCTCGATAAGCAGTCTTGGTATCTGGAGATGTTCTTCTGCATAGAGATGTAACAAAGCCATTTTGGGATGCTCACCTTGTGTTTAGGTGGGGATTTTGGTGTTGGCAAACTGAGCACATGCTGCTCACAGTGCCTGGTGGCAGGGGAAGCAGACATGAATGCCCCAATTGCATTCTTGCCCATAATAAAGTCACTGCTGGAGCTTACTGCAGTGATCATGATGTTTAACAGGTCCCTTACTGCATTTAACTCACATGACTGGGCTGTAATGAACATTTTAGAGTGTAAAAAAACCCAGCCCATTCCTTCAAATAAAACACAGGCACGGAAAACATCCCTTGTTTTTTAAAATGAGCCATTGCACTTGGGACTCTTCAACATTCAAAATTTAACAGGTGGAACTCCTTCTCTCTTCCTCACGTATTTTTCAACTAATGAGGAGCAAGTCTTTTAACTCTTTTTGTGTGTTTATTAATCATTTGGGGTCTCTATTGCAGGGCACACTTTGCTCATTGCTGGTTTTGACAGGTTCTTGCTGCCCTTGGAGAGGAGCTGTGGCTCAGGGTGCTGCTCTCGTGTTGAGGGTGATGCCTTGTTTGCTCAGAGCTGGCACGTGCTCAGTCCGTGGTGTTTCTGTGTGTGAGTGATTCAACCCTGTTGTGTACAAGTAATGGAGTTAGTTTTTGTCAAGGGATGGGGAAGATGAATGTGTTTTTCAAGTGCTGGCCCATGTCTTGAAAAATCTGGATGTGCTTCAGGGCTTTGCTGCCAACCTACTGCATGACCTTCAGTGAGTTGTTATGGGCAAGACCTCCACTGCTGGGGTTGGGACAACACTCATGGACAGTCTGCAAGGAAGACCCTCCCTCCAGTTAGAGGGGGAAGCAGCAGTGGAGTGAGCTGGAGTGATGTTCTTTCCAGCAGGCAGTGTGCTCAGTCTTAAAAATCTGGCACATTTTAAGGGTAGAGTCCAGATAACTGGGAAGTTGTGTTTTCAGGCATGTGCTGGGCACAAGGGTTTGAATTTCATCTGGCTCTCAGACAGGGTAGCAATGAGACAGTGTCTTCTCCTTACATCGGGGGATGCAAGGTACTGAGGTTCCTCCATACCACAAAGGAAGATGCTTAAAATGAACATTAATCATCTGCCATTGGTTTATCTGTTACAATCTGACTAGAAAAGCCCATATGTTTATGTAAAAACATAACTTGTGCAAGATGCTGGTCACTGAGCTCTTGCATAGCCCATGAGTCCTGCTGCCATCCAGCTGGCCTTGAAGGCAGATGATGGGGGTGCTGTGAGTGGTGTGGTATGTGCGAGATGGGGGAGATACAAAAGATAGAAAACAAAAAATATATATTTTTTGCTTGTTGGACAGTGAGGACTGCTGGGCTCGTCTCCCAGGAGAACTGAGCAAAGTACATATTGACAATCCATGTTGGAGCCTGGAGAAAAAGCCCTGCTGGTGCATCAGGCACAGCACGGCGAGCGGCTGGGTTGGTGGGACAAGCCTAATTTCTCTGGAAACAGAGATTCATCTCTGCGTGTTCATATTTTACAGGTAATTGGTTTATGGAGAAAACAGTTAGCTTGAGGGTTTTGGGCAGGTGTTCTTGCTGTAGAGAAATAGGTTTTACAGGCATTTTCCATGTCATAAAGTTATCAGAGTGGCTGAGATTGGCTGTGTAATTAGTGGGATGGGAGTTACTTTGGGAGATTCAAATCCTTTTCCAAAATGTTTTCATCAGCTCAGGGACTTGGGTCAGACCTTCTTCAGCTTCAGTTCATTTTACTGGGGGGAAGTTAGGGAATATTTCATTTCCTAACTCTCCCCATCACTGGGAAAACACTAGAAGCAAGGACAAGGCAATTCAGTTTTCTTTTTTCCATGAATTAGCAGACTTCAAGTGCAACTGTGAGTGAGCCTTCATCTGTGAGCCTGTCTGCAGATACTAGTTGGCATCTGCAGTCGGTACAAGGCAACTTCTGGTTGCCTTGTACTGATTTGCTGGCTGGGTTTTGTAAGAACAAAAACACCTTGCAGACAAACCAGATTTTTGTGGGTTGTGGTGTTGTCCCCATGAGCCAGCTTAGCCTGGGTTATGCTAAGGCAATGGTGCATCTTTCCTGCAAAGAAGGCAATTTTGATTGTTTTCCCAAGGGGAGAAGTTTTGGTTCAAAGTAGATTTTGTACATGATGTGACTTAAACATGATCAAAGTCAGTGGAATTTTATTTCAAATAAACATGTGATTCTCCTAATCAACTCTTTAAAGAGAACATCTGGAGAAAAAAAAAGTCAGGGTTTTGTACATTTAATTATTCACTTGATTTTTCCCTTTTAAATATGTGATGACGTTTCCGCTGTTTGAGGGTAGATAGGACTTTATTGACACGATTAGCAAAACAAATGATTATCACACCTTTTCCTTAGCCCTGTCCTATTTGATCTATTTGCTTGCACTTTCATTACTCCTTTGCTTGGTTACATTACACACAATGTTATCACCTTCCTGTGCTTCTGCAGCTAAAACAAAGTGAAAAAAAACTGTTTTGGCTCTCAGCTGCTCTCTGCTGTTTTCTTTTTACAGATGAACTAGAAAGCAATGTCAGGCAAAGAGTTGTTTGAGTTTCCTTTCAGCACTTGCTGGGCATTATATCCGGGCCTGGCACTTGCCTGTGTTTATGCGACAGCTTTCATATTTTAAAATAACAAACAAAAATCCCAGCAACTCTACTCCCAGCACAATTAGTAAGATCAGATTAAAAGAATTGAAAAAACAAACAACCAAAACCCCCTAGATCATGATCAGTTTATATACGTCAAGTACTAGAATCTTTATGACTAATTCCTCGGGTATTTTGAGCCACTTTGCTGCGATGTGTTTATTTTCTCTGAAAGTAGAGGTGGGAAGTGTGGCTCTGTCTGGTCGGAGGTCACACTGGGTTGTTGCATGGAAGGGCTGAGTGTTTCTCATGTCACTGATGGGTTGTGCCAGACCTTGCTGTGGGTTGCCAAAGGTGTGATTCTGCTGAGGGTGGATAGACATTTTCCACTGAAGTCAGGAAGGCAGATGGTGCTGCTGACCTGCTGCCTCACAGCCCTTTCCATCCTTCTCTTCCCTGGTAGTGACAATAGCTCATTAGGTTTAGAACGTGTGGCAAAAAGGAGAGGGGAGGAAAACTCTGCCCTTTCACCTGACAAAAAGAAAGAGAAGAGTTTTGGAAAGATCTGTTGGTTAGGTGAGAACTACTTTCAGTTGCTGGCTTGTCCTCCTCCTCCTTTCACATCACCTAGAACCAATGAGGCGTCTGGAGGTGGTGCTCCATACTGTGCCTATGCTCCCTGTTACATTAATTTAAATAAATCTTGCAAATTAAAAAAAAAAAAAAGAAGTACCCTAAAATCTTCCTTCTGTGCTTCTGTGCAAAAATAAATCAAAATATTGGAGGTTCCATGGGAAGAAACCTTGCCCAACGTAGTAAGAGCTGTTGTGTAATGGCCTGTCCCTTTCTTCTCTCTGAAGGTCCCAACCCCATGTGTCCCACTGGTCTGGAATAACGTTTGGAGTCTGGCAGTCTGGTCCTTTTCGTAGCTTCAGAGGATTTTTAGGAGCATGGGGAGCATGGGATGCATGGACCTGTGGACCCACAAAACCCTCTGGAGAATGCTGGCTGTGGATAAAAGCATCTGGAAGTTTCTACCATCTTTTTCCCCTGTTTTTTCCTGGGTCACCCTGTGTCATTTGTGGCCCTGTCCTGAGGATTATATCATACAGTCACTTACTGGAATACTTCCCCACTCATCTTCTGGAAATGGAGCCATTGCTTTACCCAGCTGGAAGATATTTTCTCTTCTCCCAGAGCTTTTCCAGTGCAGCAGCACTCCTGTCCAGCAGGTATGTAAATGGTTTTATCATTGACTGCCCAGTTCGCTTTCTTGATCTTCGGTTCAGTTTTGGTTTGTTTTTTTTTTTTTTTTCCTTACTAGCTTCTGCTAAAGATAGGACCTTCCAAAGGCCCCGGTGCCATACTCTGAGGGTGGATTTTCTTTGTTGGCACAGACCCAATTTGAGATGTAGGTCCTCGTGGAGCAGTAGTGTCACCTTCTGAAGGTTTTGATGACCAACCATAGCCTCATACATGAGGGAAAGGATGGATCTGATGCTCTTTATTCCTCACCTGGATCCTCTGGGACTCTTGGGCAGCTGTGTTTGTAGCCCACAGCTGCCATCAGCCGTGCGTGGATCAGCTTATTGGGCTTCATTTTCTCGTTTCAAAAAAATGACACAAGCGTCAAATACATTTTTTCTCTTTTTAGTTCAGCAGAATTTCTGCTGAAGAATGTAATTTTGAGGATGACTTATCCCATAAAAAAGGAGATGCCTTTAGCTCTAAAATGAAACTATTCCTATTCCATATAGATTTGTGTAACTCACTAGTGATAACAATCAAATTTGTATTTTTAGAGAAATTTACAATGAATTAGAGATTTTGTGAAGGTGACAAGTTTTTTTTCCATTCTTTCTAGCACAGAATTGAATCATTGTTTTGGTGTCTGTGGGTATCAATTTGCTGTGAAAACCATTATTTTTGGCACTTGTGTTGATTTGGTCAAATGCTCGGGTATGCTGGTGTGTTGAACAGATCTCTCCTTCTACAGGGTAGACAAAAAATTAGCTCTTTGTCTCTAACTTTTATTTTCACCATACAAAGAGGAGGCGCTGAAGGAAAAGGGCTGAAAATGCTTTGATGTACATTTATTCTGCATTCCCCTCAGCATTTGTGAGGCATTAAAAGTTTCATCTTCTTGCTTTGTAAGCACAATTTTGCATCCGAGGAAGGAAATGAGAGGGGTAGGGTGGATAGAGCGTGTTCAGTGGGAAACATAATCAGTTGCCTCACTCTTCAGTTTGACTGTGAATTGTGGGCCAGATTGAGATGGTAGACAAAGATTGGGGAAAAAGATGTTCTTTGCTTTATCAAGTGAGCAAAGTCAAGTGCTTGCTGTGCTTGTAAGAGAGGCTGAAGCTGACAGTGGGGATTTGGAGGTGGACAGCAGCATCCTGCCCGGCTGGGGGGATGGTCCGTGGCCAAGCCCGGTGCAGTGCAGTCGTGTGCCAAGGCAGAGCCTTCTCCACTAGCACTGCCTGGAGGCTCAGCCCAGCAGAGCCAGGCTCTGCTGCACAAAGGGAGACATCCCCTGGAACCAGCTCTTCATTTGCAGATAGTTTTCCTTCCTTAACATGAATTAACAGTTTTCCCCTTCACTGAAATCCCCAGGGTTTGATTAACTAGCTCCTAACAACTTCTAAAGTACATAAGAAAGACAGATCACTTGCAGTTCTTCTTTTTATCTACAATTAAAGCAAACACCACTGATACTTAAAAATCTCTCTTTTTTTTTTTT
>VXAX01003394.1:2417616-2544589 GCA_013399835.1 Leptocoma aspasia
TTTTTGGTGGTCAGCTGTTTGGTAAAGACATTGCAAACCAGATCTCCCCTTGTTGCTATAAGATGTGAAAAGGTCCTTTGTCAGCAGCACATTGCAGTGGAATGAGCTTTATCTTTTATAAGTAACTGGTAGCAAATGGGGCATCAGTTGCTCTGCTCTGGTGCTGGCAGGCCCTTAGGTGCTTCTGGACACTGAACAAAACCTGCCTGTAACCTGGATAACCCAGAGCAGCCCCAGGGTGCTTGACCTCTGCATTGTAGGGTCTGCACTGACAGTAGGGAGAAAAGCCATGGTAGATGTACCCTGGATTTTGCGTTCTGCAGTGCCCCTTGCAGCGTGACTCCCATGTCACACACAGTCTGGCAGGCACCTGGCACACCTGGGGTACCTGGGATGGCCCAAGAATTAGAGCTTGGGCCAGGAATGGCCAGGAATGACATTTCAGTTATAAATGTGCAACTATCCTTTACAGGGGGGAGAAATCATCTCAGGTTTTCTTCAGAGCAGGTCTCACCCTGAATAGGTGTGGAGCAGCTTCAGAGGGTAAGTAGTTTTAGGGCTTTGCTGTTGGTCAGCGTGAGCATCCAGGCAGGGGGGCTGCCAGCTGCATCCCTAAGTGCTGATTGAAAGATGAACCCCATTAGCATTCAAGATACTTGCTGGTAAAGTAGCAAAGGTTTGCTTTAAGCCAGGCTGCAGATCCTTGGATCAAAATGTCCTTTAGGGGGTTGGTCTGTATGCAGATGCATGTTATTAATAATAATTAAAAAAACTACAGAAAGCTTCTACTTGGCTCCCTGTGAGGGTTATGTATGTGGGTGTGTGTTTCAAAAGCACATAACTGTTTATAAAAATCATTGATGGTCTAAGTCGGTATTAAGGATGGTTGGATGACAGTGAAAAGCAGCTCTGGCACATTGGAGGGATGTTCTTGTCATGACTAACCCCTCTCACTCTCACCCCAGTGGAATTTTTCAGTGCCCAGCACAGACCAGCACTGAAATTGCACGTTTGCTGAAGTTTTTAAATCTCCCCAGCTGGCAGCAAATTAAGGAATTGCAAGTATTTATTGGTTTAAGGATAAAATATAACCCCAAAGCTATAAAAACATTTGACAATGAGGCTTTTTTAAGGGAGTCTTACTTTCTTTATGGTTTTGTGAGTCAAATGTGTCAAAGCCTGACAGAGGAAGAGGTTTTAATCTACAGGTGCTGTCTCTTGCTTGATGGTTTCCTGCTTCTAAAATTACTTCCAGGTTTTTTGGAATTGGGGCTGAAGCTAGTTTCAGCTTTCAGTTTGTGGGCAACCTCGCTTACCACTTCAGTAGACTGGATTTGTGAGGGTTGGGGGCAGCAAATGCTAGTGCTTTTAAAGATTCTTATTTTGGCTGCCAAAAGTCCATTTGCCACTTGTAAAATACTTACAGCTGAATTTTTGGATTCACATCTTCTTTTGCTCAAGGAAAATGCTGAAGCTGGTGAAGCTGAAATTTTGCTTTGATCTTTCTTCCCCCATCCTGCATGGGGAGTTTGGAGGAGAGCGTGCCCAGGGTGAAGGATGTTGACCCACCTGCGCTCATCCTGCACAGGCTGACTTTTGCTCATCCGGCAGCAGTGAAAGTCAACAGGAGCAAAGCAAATTAAAGGTGGATTAGTTTATGCTAAAGTCACCAACCCCTTTTGAAGTGTGCATTTTCTCTCCTTAAGGGCTGTCCCTACTTTGGGGCACTTATTAATGAATGCCATGTATGCCCAAACTTGGTGCCCTTACTGCAGGGCATGTAATTGGGGATACATTAAGCCATATTTATGTTTATTTATATAAGTAAATAAATATTCATATATTTTTAAATATCTGGAATAATCCTCCTAATATGTCTTTAATGATCCTCTTTTGATTGCTTTAAGACCTTGCTTAGAATTTTGTATTAACCAAAGCATCCCAGTCATTATTTTCAGAATAAAAATCTTTCTTTATGTGTGATCTTTGCTTTTCCATGAGTGCCTGCATCTGCAGGTGCTGATTTACTATGCACAGTAGATACTGAACTATCTGCTGACTTACTGTACTCTTCAGGTTGCAAAGAAGCAGTGACCTACCACGAGCCATATTGTTAATGCCAGCAAGAAAGCAAGAGGTATCTGCTCGGCTTCTGAATCCTTTGTGTTGCTTTGAGGGGTTCTGTGCAGGACTGAAGGTGTTGACAGGCTGTTTTCTTGTGCTCCCAGCTGCTGAGCAGCGTTATGTGGATTAGCACTGAGGAACTCTTGGTGAAATTTGTCTCATGCCACGAAAATGTAAAGCCTCCAAAGCTGGCTGGCATCCCAGGGCTGTGAGAGGCCCTTGGAGGGGCTCTTGGTAAAGGTGGCAGGATTTGCACCGTCCCAGAGCTGTGGACGGGACGTGATCTGAAGAGTTCCTGATTAAGCTTTAATCATCTCCAAGCTGGTTTGGTTGCTTACATAGGGCAGCAGACAAAAACTGCCGAGCAGGAATGGCTGCTATGGGGCCAGTCTGCCGCCATGGGAGGGCATCTGCCTAATCTTCTTTTCCTGCAGTGTGGAGCCCAGTTCAGAAACACAAAATGCCATTTTGGGCAATATTTTATTCTCAGGGTGTTTTCTGAGCTGGAATCAAACCCAGCCTCCTTGTTTTTCCCTGGCACTGTTTTGGGTATCCTGTGATTTTGCTGGCTCTGCTTTTGCAGGGTACCATCATTGTGCTGCCTCCTCTTTATCTTTGCAGTGTCAAAGCCAGGAGGTCTAATTAGAGACCTGAGGCTCCAGCAGCAGAAATGGGCCCTCAGTGTGTGCAACAAGAAAAGTACCTATATTTATAATGAGTATTGTAGACAAATGGGGGATGAGACACAGCTGCTTTCCAGCTCTGGTGCCTCTGGAAGGTGGATCTCTTACTATCCTGATTAGAAGTGTATCTTCAGCCCAGGCTCAGCAGCCCAGTTTGCCTGGCTGCAGGCATTCCCTGGGGAGCTGAGTGATGCTGGAGACCCCACACTGCCCTGGCTTGGCCCCCTCCACAGCTTGGATATGCCCTCCTGCCACTGGCAGCATTCTTGTGGCACAGGGATGCGGAATTGCCGTCATCCTCCCCACTGGCACCACCTCTTGGCCTTTATTTAGCTTTTTGCAAAGAACAACTCTGTGGTGGCCCCTGTGCAGCTTTATCCAGGGCATCACCATCAGGTGGTTTTCGTTTGACCTCTGCTCTGTTTAAAAATTAAGTACCAAGGTACTAGGAAGAGAAGTAATTTCCCAGATAAACACTTTTTCCGTGCTCTTCTGTAGATCTTGGGGGAGCTGGCTTACCCTGCATGTGGATGACTAAGGAGGAAATTCCTCTTTGGTTAGGATAATGCTGACAGTTCACTGGAATTTTTTTTATCATGGGTTTATCACTTCCTCCCTACAAATTCTTATGTACAGGGCAGGAAAAAAAATAGCGGTGACCACAAGTTACGGAATTTGCCTTCTGTGGAAAAGATGCTGAACAGGTAAATGATGCTGTCAGGTTTGCCATGGTTTACATGGAGGATTTGCTTCATATCCAGTTATATAAACAGGCTGGGTAAGAGTCATGAATATTCTAGCAGCTATCATCTTTCAAATGTGTTTTTTTAATGTTGGAGTTAATTAATGCTCATATCTCTTGCATGTAGGTGAGTGTAAGCCTGCTCATCTTTCAGGTGGGGGAGAGGTTTGGATTTATCACTTGTCTCTCAGAGATGGCAGGGTCAAAGTTGAGTTTATGTGTAAGGGGTTTCTGGGTCACCTTGTTAATCTCTCTACCTCCCTTCTTTTTGTAGAGGGGATCTGGATGTGTGTCTCTAGAGAAGGCAGATGGAGTTTGGCCAGAGAGACTCTGCCTTTTGGTTAAACATGTGTGTTCTTGCAGTGTTTGCTTCCTGGTGGTGCTCAGTGATTGCACTGTTGATCCTTCTGCAAAGGCTTGACACTGCTGCTGAAAAGCTTTGACACTGCAAAGCATTGTTTACTTATGAAAGTGTTATTATATTTTGAATATCTATTATTCATCTCTTGTGCTAAAAGTGACATTATGTCATAAAATTGCTCTTAGATTTCAGAGCTCTGAGGAAAAGCTGTTTTTTGTCCCAGACTCTCTGTGACAGTACTGGAAAGTGCCTTACCCTTTGTATCTCTGTAGACCCCTTTTATGAATTGTGAGTGACAGCAGGAAAGTATAAAAGAGTGCAGAAGAGCTGGTTTTGATGTTTATAAAGGGCTTTGATAAAAGATGCAGCACAGACTTGATATTATTTCCTATTTTTAACTTCTTAGGAGCATAAAGTGCTCAGATCCAATATTTATGTAAAAAGGGAAAGAGGGGGGCTGTATTTCTTCTTTATTTTCTCCTTTATTTTTCTTTTTTAGGGCCAGGTGAATTAAAATAGAAAAGTATCTCTCTTCTATGCCCTAATAATATTTTCTTCCATGATGCATCAGTAAAGCCAACTCCATGGTGCTGAATGTTTGGATGATGCTGGAGGAGACCAGCTACAGTTTTGAAGGCTCCTTGTTTGCAGGTTTGTGCCTTCAGCCTCCCAGCCATGGCTGGCTCCAGTGGACCCAGCAGCCATGGTGACATGCCTGGTGATTCCCCAGTAATGGGGAATGAGAGACAGAGAAATAAAACATGGAAAAGCTGGGCCAGTTCCTCCCCTTTCTCTAAAAGTCAGATCACAGTAGAGGCATCTCTCTAATAAGCAGATTTACTTGCTCCACAGAGATGCAAGGCTGTGTGCTGGCTGGGTAATTGCAGTTTTACTGATGAAAGTGCTTGTCATTATTTCCAGCTTTCTTGCAGTCTCCTCTTTAGTCTCATCTGCCAGCATGGCTGGCTTGTGGTGGGGGCCTCTGTATTCCTGCATATGAACTCCTGCATAGTGCCATGCATGTAACACACGAGGAGGCTTCATGGCACTTTCTCTGTGTGTGTGCTTAGGCACATCTGGATAGAAAATATGTGTGAGGGTGGGTGTGGGCTGTGAGTGCATGCGTGGCTTTGGCACAGACATTTCCATGATTTGTCCTTCATCCATGCATGGGCCTTCACGCTGGATATCAAGGCTCCTAATGAGTGGGCAAACCTGTCCTTGAGATCCACCTGATGACAAAAGTCGTCCTCTTGCTTGAAACACCACGTTTTCTATTTTATTGGGGCAAAATGCCTTGAAACACCCTGTGCAAGGGAGGACAAGTCCTGCTATCCCTTGGAGAACCCCAGGACAGAGCAACATTGCTGAGTCCCATCTTGCTGCAGTGGGAGAATTCATCTTGATGGGGTAGGCACAGCAGCAGCTGTCAGTGGGGGTTTTGAGTTCTTCAGCAACATCCAGTCATCCAAGGGGCTGTTCAAAGCAGGTGCTGGTTTGAGGTTGCTGGACTTTAGCAAAGACATCCCAACCTCCCACCCATCTGAGGGAGTAAGTACTTTCTGCTCCGTTCTTCATGCAGGAGCTTGTATGTGAAACCATAAAAAAAAGGGAATTACCAGCCTTGGGTGGTCATTGGAAGTGTGTTTGCTTGGGTGTTGTCTCCCAGCCTCTGCTGTTCCTCTGGAAGATTGCCAGGCTGGGTCTGCAGGGTGAGATGTTAATTTGGGATGTGTTGGTGTAGAGCTGTGCCTGCTTAGTAGCCTTGCATCTTGTGTGCTCCTTTGTGGTGATGAGTCCCCAGTTACATTCCAAAAGGATGACTCTGGTCACACTGGCTAGCTCATAGCAGTAGTGTCTTGGCTCATACAGGTGTCTTTTCTGACAGGCTGTTCAGTTAGGCAGAAAGTATGGGTATCCTTCATTCTTTTGTAAGGAGGACTTTTTTGTTCAACTGGGGTGGCCACTATGGTGAATTGGAAAAGCTGTTGCTGAGTCCAGAAGAGTCAGGGTAGAACTTGTTAAGCTGAAGTGACAGACCTTGTCTGTGCCCCACCTGTGGCACTGGTGTTCTCGCCGTGCCTGCGTGCCTGCTGTTCAGCAGGTTGGGTGCTTCAATTGCATTTCCAGCAGCAATCCACATGCCTAGCTCTGGAGCACGGTGGGGGCCCCCCAAAACCTGGGGCTCTGTGTCATTGAGTAGAGCTGTGCTGAAGTGTCTGGTGAAACATGGACCTTGGCTGGCAAGAGCTGCAGTTCCTCTTCTTTTGAGAGAAGCTGGGAAAGGCTCCCCAAAACAGCCAGTGGAGAAAGCATCCAGATGAAAGATCTGGTAAGTCTCAGTGTCCCCGCTGTGGTGTTTTGAGGCTCTTCTGTAATCAGCTGTCATTTCAGGATCTGGGCATATTGGACTTCAAGGAGTATGGATTGAAACTTAAACAAACAGTGATTCTTCTATAAATATTTAGCTCACATTGTTTAGGAGCTGCTGGGAGTTGGAGACAAAAAATAGTTTAAAGTTCATGACTGTGTGGAAAAGCTATCGGAGGAAGGCACTTGGTCACCAGATTGCCTGGCACGTAAGTTTTGAATAGCTAATCCTCTTTTTTATTTTTTTTCTCCCCTGAGGAAGAGGGTGTGTTTAAGCATCCTTTGGAGAAGCATAAGGTTCCATTTTTCCAGTGCTTACATGGCTGCACTGGGGACTCAAATCAAAAAGGTTTTCTTCAAGAGAAGACCTGGTATGGAGTAAATATATGGTGCACCCTGGCTGTACACATCTTTGCACATTTGGACTGGTCATCTAAAGTTCATACATCTGCATGGGAGAGGGGGACGTGTCTCCAAGTGTGTGCTTTTATCTGGCCACCTTGATAGCAGGACAGAGATTTGTGCCTGGGCCAGCTGCTGCTGAAGGAAGTGGGGTCCCTGATGGGGTTTGTGTAGACAGCAGGGATCTTGGGCTGCCACATTGTTCCTGCTCTTGCAAGAACTTTGATAGTGAGGTAGACCTTTCTCTGCCAGCCTTTTTTGTCTCTTAAATATGGACATAATACACTTTTTTCACTTTGCAGAGCTCTTTAAATAATAGGAAAGAATGAAATGTGCTGATAAGAAAGGCATTGGTAGCCGAGACAGGCAGGGGCATACGGGCTTTGAATAAGCAGGGAACTTCACCATGCACAAGAGTCTGGGATTACTGATCAAAAAGAAGAGAAAATAATTGATTATTTTCTCTCTTCCTATGTCTTGTTCTCTCTGTCTTGCTCTTCTAACACAAAGTACTTGCAGTTGAACTAGATGATGGTTGTAGGTCCCTTCTGACTATCCTGTCTTATCCCATCCCGTCCCGTCCTGTCCCACTAATATAACAGTAAACACAAAATGTTTGCCATGCCCCGTGAAACATTTTACAACTGTTTGCACCACCCTTGCCCCTGATTACAGCATCCTGGGTCTTTTTGTACCAGGATGATTGGTGTGCCCTGTCCTTGTGATCAACTGCTTTGCCTGGAAGATTAATGGCAGAGGAGAAAATGTGAGGGAAGGACAGGTAAGAAAAATGTCGATTTCTCATTTGTCAGGTTGTTGAAACTACTTTTGAGGTTTGAGAGAAAATGTCAGTATTTGAGTTGGAGGTGGTGGCAAACTTGATGGTTTTTCTCTTTCAATAGTTTCTTTTAGTGCCCTTCCTAATTTAAAATAAGGTTTTTAAATTATTAATGTTTAGCACTGAGGCAGAGGGATTCCAAAGCCTTTGGCAAATAACTGCTAAAGCGTCTATCTTAAAAAAGAGCTTCATGTTTTTTTCTGACTCCATCTTTGACAGAAGCTCCCCTTCTGTGAGAAGCACTGAATCCACAAAGGTGGACAAAGAACTTGATTTATGTAGAAGGTAATTTTCTCCAGTGGTGTTTGGCCAGAAAACATAAAGATGATAATGATTTTTATTTTTTGGCATAGCCTTAGCAGATCTCTGTGCTTCTGACTGTGGTTGAAGCAGCACTATGCCATGGGTGAGTGCCAGCACTCTGTCCATGATGCTCAGGTGCTGCCTGTGAGAGATGGGTACCTGTATCTGATCTTTCTGGCTGCAGCATCCTGGAGATGAGAGGCAGCTGAGGCTTCAGACACTCTCACCAAAGCTGTAGTTAGAGCTCAGGCCTCCCGTTAGATTTACCACACATTTTCCTCCCTATTCCCTTTAGGTATTTGTACTGATTTTGTACCAAATCTCCTTCTTGCCACTTGAACTGAAGAATAAAGTATTATAACTCTGGCTTGGGGCAACTGTCCAAGGGATATATTGGGATACACTTGGCCTTTGAAAACAAGGACTTCTGTCTCCAGCCCTGTCAGTCCTTCTGGCTCCTGGAAGTTTTTCTTCCAAATGGTTATTTCAAACCTCAGAGAAGAAGTTTCTGTTTTTTCAGAGCTATGATTAATACCATTTTTACGCTTCATTGCAAAATGCCGCACAATGAATGAGACCAGCAGGGTGGTGGTTTATGGGTGGCAGGAAAAAAAAAAAATCAAACAAACACTTTTAAATGCTGTTTTGGAAGAGTGATGTGTGTGTGCATGTTTTATAATCTGCTGTGAGCTGTGGGGTTATGTTCCTGTTAAAAAGAAGAGGGGAAAAAAGGCTTAAACCTCATCTATGGAAAGAATGTCAGAAATAGTTGAGAAACTGAATAATTACAGTCTTTTTTGTGGGTCAGTGAAAGTGAAGGATTGCGATGCAGTTGGCTTTGCAATTAAAAAGTCACAGGATGGTTGAAGCTGGAAGGGACCTGTGCAGGTGGCCAGGACCTCCAGCCAGTTGCCCAGGACCATGTCCAGATGGCTTTTGCATATCTCCACAGATGGGGAATCCACAATCTTCCTGAGTAAGCTTGGTCACCCTCACAGTAAAGTGAGGCATAGTGCATGGTATTTCAGCACATTGGCCATAGCTTCCTGCTTGTTGCTGTTGCAGTCTGCAGAGTCTGTGGGGGTGTGTGGTGTTGAGACAGAGTGTGGGGAATGCAGGCTGCAGCTGGACCCGGTGGCTGGGGCTTGGCAGTGCTTAGCTGGGACTTGGGAGAGTTGGACTTGGCATAAGATGCCAAAAATGGTCCCTTCAGTGGTGTGCAAGGAGTCTTGCTTGCCCGATGGCTGGGTCTGGGAGCTTGTGGTCCCTCTGAGTTGGTTTTGAGGCTGTGCTTATAGCTGAGCCTCCAGCCAGCTCTGCTATCTTTTGCTTCCCTTCCCTTGACACTGTGTGCCTACTCCCAGCTGGCAATTCACTTTGCCACAGGAATCTGGGACTCATTTATCAGCATAAAATGAGGCTAATTACACCTTTGAAGTGTTCAGCATCAGTGGTGCTGCAGCATCAGGTGCTTCCCCAGAAAACTGTGTTAGTGGCAAACCCTGGGGAAAAGAGGCCCAGAGGTTTCTTGTGGCTGTGTGCCTAATGTGTCCCCATCCTGGGGACAAAGAGGATGCAAGTGCATGTGCATGTCACCTAACCCCCTATAGAGACATTGGGGTCAGCAGAGATTTGCTTCCTGGTGGCTTCATGTGCATCCCTCACATATGGAAAACAAGCAAAGCCTAAGGCTACACTCAGCCTCAACTTGGTCTCTAGTGTTTCCTCCTGTCTTCCATCCGTGGGGAACAGTAGCCCTTGTTTGTTGCCCTGGATGCAATTTTTTTTCCCTAAGCCATGTTCTTTTCATCCTGTTTTTGTTGCTGATAAGTGATGGGAATAGCAGCAGCAGAGATAATGCCTCCCAGTGAACACTCCCACTGTCCACAGACGTGTCCCATATAGCCCTTGTGCCAGTGACGGGTATTTTCTCATTAAAAATAGGCCACAGACAATGCCACTTCCTAAGGACTGTGATTTATCATTTAATAACAAGTGGTTACTCATTTCCTTCGGAAAACTTTCTGGAAGTGTTATTTTTCTTCTTCCCCTTGCTTCCTTTTTTTTAAATTTCCTTCAAAACCCTTCATTACCCATCAGAGCCACTGTGTCTGTTAAATGAAGTGTTCCCTTTTCAAGTGGAAATCATATTTATGATTTAAAGTTAATGAAAAGAACAACTCTTAACCCATTGGGCATGAGCTTTTCTTTGTAAGTGCCTGCAGCCCTGAAGTCTTAGCTCAGCCACAGGAAATAGCAACAGAGAGCTGGGTAGGTAAGACTTGAAAAACTGTGATGCTGATCCTAAATGGGGAATGGATGATTTGCTTGATCAAACTTTAAAGAAAATTTCAGCTTTAGAACTCATATTGTCTTGTGTTGCCAGCCCTTAATTATGATACCTCCAAGTTCTGAAGGATGGAGAGCCTGCACAACTGCTAAGCTGTCTCATACCAAGTCTGGTATTTTAGTGACTTTACCAAAGAAGTGCAGAAAGCTGTAGAGTAGTTCTTGAGGAAATCCCAACAGCTCAGTAAACAAACTTGGGAAATATGCTGAAGACAAAATCATTGTAAGTTGGTACTTAAGAAGCTAAAAGGAATAGCTCTCTGTTGGATCAGGAAGTCATTTTCAGGGTCAGTAGCAGATCAGATGGTAGACTGCAGATGATACAGGAGATGAAATGCAACCAGGGACATTGCAGGTACTTCAGGTCATAACATCTTCTCACAGTTCCCTTAATGAGCTGCAAGGGTAGTTTAAAGGTAAGAAAAATAAATTCAGTAAAGACAAGTGCAAAGCAGCACTCTTGGAAAACAGATGTGTGTACCCAAAATGAGCAGTAACTCTCAAAATGAGCAGGTCAACTACAGAAAGGGATCTGTGAGCTGCAGTGAATCACAAGCTGGTTGTGAATTGCAGTCAGATGCTGTTACAAGACAGGTAGATCTTGAATAGCCCAGACAAAAATGGCAAAGGTGATAATTCCAGGTCTTCAATCTTTGTTGTCCTATGAAACCCTGTTTGAAACACAGCATCCAGTCTCAGCCCCTCTATTTTAAATATGAAAGCAGGCAGCTTGGGAAGATGAAGCTTCTGTTTGGGAAAATTTACTTAGAGGAATAGCTGGAAGATTTGCATATGTTAAACATAGGGAAAAAAAACCCCAACACAACAGCCTACAGGTGTCAGGCCGTGGTTTGATGGTATGCTGTCTTCAGCAGTAGTTTTGGGGCTAAGGATCTCTGCTCTCCTAGTATTGACTGTACTGCAGCTCATTGTGTGGTCAGTTCTGTAGTCACAACTTGTGTCCACACTGTGAGCTTGGATGAGGAACTTCTCTCAGTATAGAGAACTTCTCAGTATAGAGAAAACTGAAGTGTCTCCAAATTTATTTCAAAGTATGGCCACACAGACAACAGATGGCATGCAGGAAGAAGGAGGGCAAGGAGAGGAACTGGAGATTATGAGCATCTGGTAGAGTTGAGACTTGAAGGGAACACAGCAGATTTGACACATCCAGGAAGGTGATGTGAAGAGTGCAGCACACAATGTCTCTCCATGTCTGAAGACAGGGCTGGACAAAAATTGCATACAGGGAATTCCTTCTCTGGGCACAATCTTCCAGTGCATCGTCTCCGTCATGCCTGGTAGCAGCGGGGTAGGCTGGCATTTCTCAAACTGTGGGTTCCAGCTCCTGGTGGTGGTGGTGAAGGAGAATGAGTGATCCTGGAGCTGACCCAAAAGACATTAGAAACCTCTTTGTTAGCAGCACAGCAGCCCTTCCTGGGTGGTGGGGCAAGTGATGCTCGTCGCTGGGAACTGCAGCCGAGTCCTGCTTGCTTTTGGCAGGGCTGTGCCGGTGTTGCCTTGGAGAGCAGCACAAAGACAAGCCAAGAGAGGATTCAGGGCTTGGTGGCTGTTTGACTTCCCTCCTGGCCAAGCATTTCTGCAGTCCTTGCATCCAGATTTTGGCATGGCTTCTGCCCCATCAGTCCTGCTGAGGCCGAGTGTCTCAACACCTCCTGATGTTCTGAATCCAAATTTCTGTCATTACTGCTTTGCACTTGGCTTTTTGGCTCTTGGGAGTAGATTGGTTGACCACAAATTGGTCACTCTGTGCTGTGATGTAAGCTGATGATTTCCTCTGCTGTGGATGCTAAACCAAATATCCCTGCAACTGCTGCCTGACGAGAATGTTACCGGGCTGGTGCTTGCAGCTGATGGGAATGTGCTGGAGCTGTGCAAGCCTTAGTGATTCAAGCTTAGGTTTATGATGAAATGCTAAGTGCCTGGTCTGTTCTGTCCAACCAGCTCTACCCCTAGGGAAAAAAAGGGGGTTTACTGCGAGAAGAAAGGATATTCCAGTATTCGTTGGTTGATAATGAGAACAGAGAGCATCAAAGCTGAAACAGTATGCGCTGGGTTCTGAAATCGCTGGAGGATATAGAAGTGCCTTGAAGAGGAAAATCATAGATAGGCAGACTACAGGATATGCCTGGTTGATTTTTTGTAGGCTGCAGAGCTTTCCCCTGTGGTTTGCAGGGTTCCCTCGCCTTGCTGTGTCTCTGCACATCTCAAAGCACAGTGTCTTTATCCACGATCTTGGATGACATAGATGTGAGCCTTGCTAGGAAGATCTAGGCTTCAGTTCCAGTCTTGTTAATGCTAAAATTCCCCTGGAAAAAAAAAATCTTACTATGTTTGCTTGTGACATGTTTGACATGTTGGCGCTGAATCTGACTTGTGCTGACCTCGGTTGTGTAAAAAAAAAAAGAAGCATGGTAATTTGTCTTAAAAAGTGTACAGAGAAAGTGAAGAAGAAGAGAAGTAGTAGTTTGCCTTTTCCAGGCTGATAGGCTGGGGCTTACTCTGGGAAGAAGTCAAATCCCCAGACTGTTCCATACAGTATCACCAGATGAAGGGGTGACCACCACATGAAGTTACTGGTGGCAGGGCTGGTGTGGCAGGACTGCTGATAGTGGAGCTGCAGAGCTCTTCAGTAGGGTCAGCAAAGTTGTAGTGGCATCTCAGGGATGTGTCTTTGGACTCACAGAAAACCCATCTTTTGCAAAACACGGTGGTTTGACACTGAAGGCTCTGCACTGCATTCCTGAAACCCCAGGGTGCTGTACAGGTGACTCAAGAGCATCAGCTCTGAATGAGGAAGTGCAGAGTCCAGCAAACTGCTGGACTTAGAGGACAGGGTAAAAGGTAGGACTGCAAAGACATCGGCAAAAAGGATTTTTAAAATGTTTTTAAGGAAGACAAACTAATAACTAACTTCCTCTTTCGAAGACCCTTTTCAAGGAGCAGATCTGTTATGTTAATAACAGTGGTGAATATAAGTATGTGTAAGGATGAAATCTTGGCTTTGGTGACTTCACAGGACTAGTACTTCATGCAAAGAGATGTTCTTGGAAGTTTAGTCATGGCAGTAGGAGTAGGATGTAGGTCCGAGTGGGACTTGTCTGATAGCCACAGGAAATGTTTACTATTGTTTTTACCTTGATGGATTTGTGCCAGGGCTGTTGGTACTGCAGGACATTCTGAGCAGGTGGATACCAAACAGCATTTGTGACCAGGTGGGTCATCCGTCCTCTGGTCAGTTTTCCTATAAGAGCATCTCTCAGGCAGGATCAGCACCTCTCCTGGATGGTACCTGCAGAGAGCTGTGTGGCATCTTCCTGGGGTGGGTGCTGGTGTGTGCAGGACTGCCATGGCTTTGCTTCCACCTGCTCATCTCCCACACGCTTGCTCAGGTTGCTGAAAGCAGGGAACCTCCGAATGGTGACGGAGCACACACAGCTCTCCACCCCAGCTCTTTTCCCCCATCATTGTCCCCAGTTTTCTATTCACCTCCCTCCAGCTCTGTGGCTGGAGGCTGCTGTGACCACAGTGAAGCCTTGCGCTGGCATCTTCCTCTTCCTCTCTTCCATCCTGCCTTTCCCTCCCTTTCCAGCTGCCGGGTTGCTCTAAGCAACTTTGGCTCCTGTCCCAGGAACAATCTCTCAACTCACACAAACCAGGAAGGCTAAAATAACACTTAAAAATTGTTAAATAAATAGCAATGGAGCTCTGCTTAAATGGGAAATGCGGCTTAATTTGTTAAAGGCTTTTTGTCCTCCCTTGGACAGGGATTCGGCTGGGGGGTGTGTGTCTGTGTGTGTGTGTCTGTGTGTGTGTGTCTGTGTGTGTGTGTGTGTGTGTGTGTCTGTGTGTGTGTATGTGTGTCTGTGTGTGTGTCTGTGTCTTTGTGTGTGTGTGTGTGTCTGTGTGTGTGTGCATCTGTGTGTGTGTGTGTCTGTGTGTGTGTATGTGTGTCTGTGTCTGTGTGTGTGTGCGTCTGTGTGTGTGTGTCTGTGTGTGTGTGAAGCATTTCTTGTAGCTTGTAAGCTGCATCTTGTGGCCCCAAGTGGGCAGAGAGGGTTATGTGAGTCTGAGTTGCTAAACACTTACAGTAAAAGTGTAGTCATCCTGAACCTCAGCCAAAGAGCTGAAGGTTTTGTAAGGCTTTTTTTTTTTTTTTACGTTTTCTCTTCTCTCCCTGCAGGATGCTGCTGCGTCACTTGCATTCTTCACCCCGGCCCAGCAGTAACTCTTTCCAGACTACCAGCAGCAGTCCAGGCACTTACATCCTTCTCCATTCCCTCTCCATGAGCTTTGTGTACAGGGCAAGTGTATCCCCGCTCCCTCAGCAGAGGAGCTGCTGCCAGCTCAGACAGAGGTACCCATCTTTCTGAAACATGAAAAACACTCATTTCTCTCTCACACCTTTTCAAAACTGGAGCAAAAATAGAATAGCAATTACTGCCATATGAAAGAGTGAGAATGGGAGACTCTGGATAAGCATTTATAAAATATCCAGGGGAAATGGATGCCGGCAAAGGCTGTGCTGAGTGGGAGTGGGTGTACCAAAATGTATGTGTCAGGATAAGAAGTGCATATCTTGGGAAGGACATGGAGAACTGGCTGTTTCCCAGCACACAGCTCCTGGGGCTCTTCCTGTGGGAGCTCTCTGCATTTTTTTTTTTAACACATGGACTATTTCCCCAGTCCACTCTTCTGAGTAGAAACTAATCTGTGTTTGGAAGAGAGTTGTTTCTTATTAACTCTCTGAATGGGGAAAAAATAACCATCAGTCCCTGTAGTGGGAATTGAACAAGTCAAAATTTTACGTTCCCTTCTCCAGACTCCCAAGTCGTTCCTGGAAGGATGAGCTGTGGGTCAGAGAGGGGCTGTGCCCTCCTGCCACACCTGCTGTGAGAGCTGCCAGGTCTGGCTGTCACTGTGAATGCATGATGAGAGCAGAGTAAAACTGCAGTCACAGCCTGAGCAGAGATACCCAAAATTAACATCAAAAGGAAAGGAGGGAGTTGTCCAAACACAGCCTGAAAACCTTTAATTCTGTGTGACAGTGATACCCCAGCCAGGTATCTCCAGCATCAGTGTTGCTGCAGTAATGGAAGCAGCTGATTCTGTGGGAAGACGAAGGTTTGATGGAAGCTATAATAATCTATCTTAGATGTTTTAATTTTCCCTTTTCATCCCAAATGTAAGGAGCCGAGTTTCCTCTGCTTTGAACGGGTCTTTTTATGTTCTCT
Organism: Leptocoma aspasia; assembly: GCA_013399835.1. NCBI lineage: Eukaryota > Metazoa > Chordata > Aves > Passeriformes > Nectariniidae > Leptocoma > Leptocoma aspasia. Next base: position 2,433,044 of record VXAX01003394.1, read on the forward strand.
TTTTATAATTGGCTAGAACAAAATCATGTTTCTCCAGTATATAAAATGAATCTGGCAGTCTGGTTTTGTACTTCAGCCTCCCAAAGAAACAAGCAAGCATAAAGCAAGAAGATACACTGCCTACTAAAATGTCCCACTTATTAAAAAACCCACAATAAAATCGTCTGTGAACATCTTGTTTCAACTCTGCAATAAAACTCACTGGTCAATTAATGGTGGATCTCCTGTTCCCATGGAGAAAGGCAGTTGCAGACTTGAGAGGTTGCTGTGGGAGAGGGGGAAAAAATAAAATTAAAAAGATCCAGTCTTGGTCTTGCAAACAAAGGTTGCCTTGGATTGCAGTCACATGCTGCAGTTCAGCTGATCTCGCTCATGCCAAGAGGGGAAAGATTTCTAGTACTTGCCTGAGCCCCACTGAACTGGTTTAGGGAATTAATTAGAAGAAAATTAGTCACCTTTTGTGTTTTTCCTATCTAGTTTCCTCTTAGATTCAACTGCCTTGCCTTAGCTCACTAGGTCAGGGCGCCAGGGGCAGCTGGGACAGGATACTTGGCCATTGTGTGAATTTAACAGTGATTTAAAATTACACCACTGGCAAATGTCTTCTGGCTTTTCCCAACTGGGGAAGAAGTCTCTAAGTACCCGAATCTGGGATACCACTGAGCTTTTTAAGTCCTACCCCCGGTGGCTGAGTTGCATCAGCAATATTGGGGCAGAAGCACCTGAAAGAACATTCTGGGGTCAACTGCAATCCCCAGGCACATCAGATGAATTGATAAGCTGGTGTTGGTAAAAAACAACCTCACCATGCAAATGTCTGCATTCATAAATAGTTTTGGCCTGGCCAAGCTCCTTCCCTGGGGTGCACCGCTCTGTGCCAGGGGGTAATGTTCAGGAGACCCTCATATGGCTGGACATCGTGTGAAATTACACAGAATCCACTGTTGTGGCTTCACAGAGTTGATAGTGAGGTGTGCATTACATGGCTTTTTGGGGCAAAGCCAGCATAACAGGTTTATCTCTCCTCCTGTCTGGTTTATTCAGGCCTTAGGGCTCATTTCTGATCTTTATTAGGTGTATCAGGTCCCTGGGTTTCAGAGGGTCAGAGGGTACTTTGACTGAAGGGTATGATCTCATCAGAGCCAGGTATTGAAAACCTTCCCAGGATTTTGTCACTTTGCCCATGTGTGTTCTGTGTCTGGCTGTGTCTAGAGAGCTGCTGGGCTGGCAGTTGCCAGGAGCACCACTGCCCAGCTCAATCCAGGCTCTTACTTCCTTGGTACCATGCCATGTATCTTTATTTATTGTGGGGAAAAAAACTAGTGCTTGTTAGACCCCGAGAGCTGTTAATTTCTAATATGTTGGTGGTTATTTCCTTCCTTTTTTTTTTCTTTTTTTTTTCTTTTTTTTTTCCCCCTAAACCTGAAACATAGTGGATTAGGGCTGCTGAATAAAAATAAAAGTGAAAAATCAATTATATTTATACATTTTAATTTTACAGTGAAAAGGCATATCTCTGCTTCTTGGGTGAGGTGGTATGAAATGCTTGCCCCATCCCAAGTTTCCTGTGCTCCCTGGTGGCATCGAGGTCTTTGTTTGCGGCACCCCATGGTAGAGATAAAAAGCTTTGGTGTATGTTCCCTTCGGGGCAATCTGGATTTCTCCTCAAAAACCTCAGTTCTGGCGACCAGTTTTATAAATGCCTACCTAAAAAATGAGGCTTATACCTTATCTCTTGAGAGATCGTTGATGGATCCATTTCTCAGAAAGATATTTTATTCAGTCCTTTAATGCCATGCCACTCCCTTCATTCAGATGCCTGGAGTCTTTTATCACGTCTACTCTTACTCATTGCTTAGCCAGCTTGGGCATATTTAGTTCTTTTAATCTTTCCTACACCTCAGCTGTCTTTAATCATCCTTCTTGATGTCAGAACGTTTGATGCCCACTTCTGCGGAAAACAAGCCTAGGTTTTTCTTTTTGTGTGCGTGTGAATTGCTTGGGAAATGTCTCAGGCCGCTTGCCCAGGCTCATGCCTGGATTCCTCAAAAGCTCCCTCGAATGTCTCAGTGTGGATGCTGAGGAAAATTTCTGGCTCACCGTGTACACCACTGGACTTGGCACCCTCTGGGATTAATTAAAATGTTTATTTGTTGGGTGTGGGCAGCAACACATTTGCGCCCCCAGATGTTCCATGGATTTGTTTCCAGGGGCAGATTTCTCTGGGCATCTGCAGAAGGGTGCAGGTGCTGATGGTGTTTATGGAGAACAGGCTCAGAAAGGTTACTGTAACCTTTCCTTCCTGTACCTGCCAGCAACAAGGAGAGAGAGGTTTAATTGTTCCTGTGATCTCAAAAGCAAAGCCTGGTGGTAACTGTTTATAGATGCCTGTGCTGTTTATAGAGGTCAGCGTAATGCTTCTAGATGTTGGCAGGGATGGTGACCCCTTCCTGCTGCAGGTATTGATGCTGTCTTCCCTGAGTAGTTAATCTGTTTTGCACCCAAAAATAGTCATTCACAGCTTCTTAAATCAATTTGAAGGTGAGGATTGGTGCTAGCTGGTACCAGACTGAGCACTGAATCCCTTCAGGGCAGGGTCTTCAAACTCCCTGTCTGAAGCTGATGTGTGGAGGTGTCCAGAATTCCCTCCACATATCTCCTGGATACCCGCTATTTCAGTGGGAGCTGTTTCCTAAAGCCTGACTCAATCATTTTCTTAAAATAGGCAAGCTCAGATGCTGACTGGAAGGGGTTAAGGCGCCGATCTCCAGGTTTGCTGGGTCTAGGCCATTGCTGTGCAGCCAGGGGTGGCTTCCCTGACATGGACCTTGAATTACAGAGCACTTGGCAGGAGTTAACGAAGGCCAGAAGCGGCCTTGTCCCTCCCCCACCTCCCACTACGAGGGAATGCTTCTCATACTCTCCCAAATTTAGCAGTGCAAATGTGGCTGTGTTTAAGTAGGCTGAGTGATGAGGAGATTTTGATGGTGATAAAGGTCCCCTCCCCTCCTCTGCCTCACACTTACACTGCCAGCAGCCTGTTCGATAGAAAGTTGTTTAATATATTGCTGTGTGATTTATGGCTGTGCCAACAAGGGCTCTGTGGCCTCAGAAGGAGAGGATGGGGACCTGGATGGTGGGAGAAAACAGTCTGTGAGGACCAGCACCCAGCAGAGCACTGAGAACCTGAACAACAGTCTGATGTCCACCTGGCTGTCCTGTGTGACCCTTGGGCTGTAATGAGAGGGGCCAGCAATGTCTGGAGGCCACCATAAGGAAAAGCCCATGTCCTCTCTATAGTGACACTGGGATGCTCTGGGCCATGGAGCAGAACTCTGCTGCCTCCATTCCTTTTCCTCACAGCTTTGGGCCACCCAGGCTCCTTGTCACTCCTGTCATTATTTCCTCCCATTAGTCCTTAGGGGTGTTTAAGGGATTGCTGTAGAGCTGGCAGTGAACATCTCAGGAGGACATTGATGTACCATGTTGCTGGGTCATTGTGGGAGTCCAGCATGGCACGGGCTGTAGGGCTCCATCATTGATGCCTGAACTTTGGTGGCTGCAGAGGAATGTGCTGCTGCTTCAGCCACTTGCATGGGGCCCTGTCCCTTCACCAATTTATATATTTATATATATGTATGTATATATGTATATATTTAAATAGGTAATATGTATTAAATAGATATATAAATATTTAAATGTATACATAAGCTGCAATTTATATAAGCTGTAATTTAGATATAACTGGTTTCCATTGCACCCTTATGTTGAAAGTTAAGGGAATTGAAGGTTTTTGGTTGGAGGGAGGGGACAAGATTGAGCTTGCTGACATTTCTTTTGTTGTAATGTCATACAGGTCTCAGTTGACTGCAGAAAGGAGGAGGGAGGAGCGTGTCAAAGGGAGGTCAGATCCTGCCAGGGTTTCCTGGGAAATGAGGTGAGTGGTGATGTCTTTCAGCGTTCATAAGCCTGGAGATAGAAGCCCTCCCGGTCTTCCCTGCACCCTTTGTGTGAGAGCTCTTCTGTTGGTCCTCCAGATTTCCTTTTGGTACAGACTCCTTTTGTCAGCTGCTGTTGTGCTTGGGTGTCTCAGAAGGGCTGGAGACTATCTGGAATATATTGAGGTTTGTGCAGGTCTTGTTTCTGGCTGTATTTGGGCTTCAGAGCAGGGGCCTTTACTTGTCTGGGTTTAGAGAACTCTGCTGCAATTACCTGCTACTGATCCAGCCCCCCCCCCTCAGCCTCCTTTTACAGTCGCTGGAGGGAAATGGATATTATTAGGAAGTGCCTGACCCTGACCTGCTGTAGGCATCTGAATGGATTGAATCATTCCCTACAATACCTGTTTCTCTGCACTGTCAGCACAGCTGGGGCAGCTTGTTTGGTTGTAGGGTCTGCAAGGCATGTGTAATGTCTGTACCCTGTGTAGGAGGACTGGAGTTCAGGGTGCTTGCTTGTGGCTTCGGGTGTCCAAAGCCACTGCATGAAAGCTTGGCCTCTTCTAAGCTGCCCTTAAATTTTCTTCAAGGTTTGGACACAGCTTAAATCTGTGAGCCACTTGTCTGAGCCTGCTCTTGGCATTTATACACCCTGACTGGCAGCACACGTACATTCCTGAAGGATAGGGTATGATTGCTGAGAAGGTTTCAGTCCAACTGGGTCATCTCACACTGGCTGTTGCAGCCCCAGTGAGAATCAGCAAGAGATTCCAGCCTCAGGAGTTTATTCGAGCCCCAGGAGCTGCTGCACTAGGATCCAGTGAGGCTGCTTGGGCTGCACTGTAACCTCCTGGGAACCAGCCCTGGAGCTGCTCTTCTCTTTGGCTTTTTGAGTGATGTGGCTTGTGGCTTTTCAGCCACAGGAAGGTTTGGAACAATGCTTGCCGCCTCCCCATGGGAACCTGACACCTGTAGAGGGAACATCCACATCCTGGTACCTTGGCTAAGGTGCAGAATCCCCCAGGTGTGGTTCTGTAAGGAACTGGAGCCTGCATGTCAGCTCTCAGTTGATTAGCATCTCCATCCAGAGCTTTTGTGCACATCACTGCATCTCTCAGACGGAGGAAATCCTGCACAGACATCTGCCTGACTTTGCTAGGCCACCCCCTCTGCTTCCCCCCGTAGTTCTTGGAGATGGAAATGTTTTATGCTTGTGTTTGCAGAGTGCTCAGCCTGTGCTGGCTCATCCTACTGCAGTGAGGATAAATATTGACACCAGTTGAAATTTAGATGTACAAGGTGTTGTACTTAAGCAGAGGTAACTCTGGAAGATTTTTGATATGCTTATGCTTCTGCTGATGCCCTCAGTATGTTTGATCTCTAAGGGCAGTTTGTTCAGAAATAGGGATTGATGATGATGGTCCATTGTCAAGATTGTAATTTTAAGTCAAAGAACAAATGTAATTTGCTCTAGTACATCACTCTTGTTTAGTTGTAAGTGGGCAAAAGAAATGTGTGTGTGTGTTATTCTTCATTTATTTAATGTTTTTTCTGAAATTTACTGTTGCCTTTTCTGTATTACTAATAATTGGAGTGTTTTCATAGCCACCCTGGAGAGAGGATCTCTCCTTTTTATAGCAAGGGAAACTGTCATGGTGAAATGATGTGGTTACTGCCCTTTGCCTGAGCCTGACACACATCTCCTGCCTTCTGTCTGTCTGCCTTGGGGACCAGAAGATGTTGCAGGGGCTCACGGTGCCCTTGTATTTGATACTTGCTTCTGCCACTGGTCTCTTTGCTCTGAATCCGTGCCTTGATTCTCCATCCAGAGAGCAGGAATAAACTGATTCTTTGGAGCTGCCGTGAGAATTGACGTTAAGGACGAGCAATTTAATGGGAGATGCAAGGGCCGTGTCTAAGGTGAGATGCTTTTTGCAATATCAGTGATTCCCAGGGAGCAGCTTCCTTTTTACTTGGCTGCTGGACGTCTCTCTGAGTTTTTCACAATTAAATTCACTCCATCTGGCTTTCTTTCTCTATCATGCCCTTTTTTGAAGCATTTTTGTGCTGGGCTGACACCGTGGATATCAACAAGGATATTCAGGGCTCCTGGAATGCAAAGCCACGAAGCTGGCTGTCTGGTGTGAGGTTCTCTGCTTTCTTTGAGTTTGGGATTTTTTTGAGCTGGGATGCTTTGGGATTTTGGGACATGGTAAGCAGGAGAATGTTATCATCTCCATCTTGACCAATATGAAATGAGCAGCCTGCCTGAAGTGAGGAGGGTTTTGCAAGCCTCAGTGACACCAGTTAAGTACTCGGAAGGGGTGTGAATTGGGGGTGGGTGGAGAGGGAGGTTTGTTATGTGCTTCCCGGCAGCTAAAAGCAGGTGTTCAGTCAACTGAGAGTTGCCCTAAAGGCAGAGAATAAGGATGCAAATGATCTATGAAACATAAAAGGAGCCATCAGAGTGCCCCTTTTCTTGGTTTACCTCCACCCTGGGTAATTTGCATGACACAAGTTGATCAACCCTGAGAAAAAGCGGTTCGGTCCAGCTGGAAAAGATAACTTTGTCCAACCTAACGACCTTGCAAAGAGGCGAAACAAGCAAAGCCCAGAGGCCAGGAGATAGAGAGAGAAAAGGGTGGGCTGTGGCTCTGCTGTCCGGTGGGGAGGTGGGACCCCTGGTTGTCACTTGTGAGGTCCCTGCTCCCTCCAGGTTTCACTGTAGCCCAGCTAAGCAGTGCCGATGCCAGGGCTGGTCTGTGACCTGCAGCCTGACCCCTCCTTGATGAAGGCAGTGTGAGGAGCGCTGGGTGAGCAGAGCCCACTGAGCTCCTCTCCGAGCAGCTACCACCTGAGACTGGTTGGTTTAAACCCACCTGGAACGGCTTTCAGGCCGTGCTTTGCCTCATCTTTGATGCAGTAGCAATACACGAATCCAACCGGTTGCTGCTAGGGGACAATGTGGGGACAATGCCTTAGCTCGACATTGGTGTGGGTTTAGGACCCTCCGTGGCCAGCCTGGCGATGCTGAGGGCAGGGTGGAGCAGTGCTGAGCTCGTGCTCTGCCCGTTCTGCCTCAGTCGAGTTCTACACCCAGCCTGTATTTACACCCTACCAGAGCTTTTAACGAAGTTAATTTTTTTTTTTTTGCTGTGATTTGGACCTGCACATGTGTCTGTTGGGTGTTGTCAGCTCAGCTGTAGCCACAGATGGCTGGTCTCTCCCCACCTCTCACCTGTGCTCTCCTGTCCTGCAGGTGACCTGCTTCACTTCATTGATAGTTTCACTAATTTTCCCGGTTTTAATGAGTTTTTCCCCAGCTGCCATTCCCCCTTTCCCCAAAGCCAAGACGTTGACTCTTTCACTATGAGGGTTAATTGCTTATTTATTTTGTGGACTGCACCTCCCTCTTTCTGATTTCACTTGATAAGTGCAGGATGTGGTAATAAAAATCTGTTCAAGCTGTCTCCTGTTTCAGACATTTTTGCTTCTTTAAAGTAGCTTCATGGGACAGTGAGTGTGTGCATGGGTGCTTGGATAGGAAGGTGGGCAGGGAGCAGCAGGCTGGGCCCTGTGCTCTCTGCACGCTCCATCCTTGCACCCAAGTGTTTGAACGAACGTTTTGAGGTGTTATATCCTCACAGAGCCATTCTTATAAATCTGGGGGGAAAAAATGGTGACATTGTTCAGTCTGGTCTCCCTTCAGCTCCTTGCAGACTTCTCTTCAAGATCCAGCTGCTTTTCATCAGCAGCTCCCGAGGCTGTCTGGGCCAGCCGGCAGCTTGCCACGTTCAGTGGTGACACGTCTGTGTCTAGAGAGAGCACGGCATCGCTGTGGCTCTGTACAGCCTCCTCTGCAGGCTGCATGGTGTGTATGGCCCTGTGGAACCGTCCAGCCTCACACATTCTGTCATTCTGGGCGAGTCTCTGTGTTTGTGGAGGGCATCCAGTTGTAGACTGCATATATTTAGTTGAACCAGGTGTTTTCTGGTCTTTTTTTTTTTTTTTTTAGGTTTTGCATCAATGGTTTATTTGGTTCTTCTGTTTCCTCCTAAAGTTAACGGTGTCTACGGGTGGTTTACTCACATGCATGCAAAAGCTGCTCTCAGAGGTGGTTTGTATTGTCTGTATTTTTATCTTAAATGTCTGATCTGCAGCATGTCCTGCAGAGATGGCTCCTCTGGGGAGATGTTGCCCTTGTGTGGATGCTTTTCCTTAATAAATTTGACCTGTTTGAAGGAAACCGTGTTCATTTTCTGAATTATGAAGTTGTGTATTTAAAACCAATATGGAGTAAAGGGGGCTGAGGTCAAGAATGGTTAGTTATGAAAACTGGGGTGTATTCTGCTAACATCCCAGTGGCCCAGGGGTAATGCTTCTGAGCTGAAACCCTTGGGTCTGTTTGCCTGAATTTGTCAACTGGATTCCACCAAAAAAGAGGACCTGAGAGGTCTTTAACAGCAATAAAGGGAGCTCATCTGTGGAGGAAAGGGTTGCCCTTAATGTGCCAAGCAGACAGACTGGGAACTGCTGACTTGGGATGAGATGGGTGGTGGTTTTCCATCTTGTCTTTCCTTGTGGTCATGACAAGGAGAGCTGATGTTTGTTCTAATTGAGAATGTGTAGTGACATGCCAGGAATAGTCCTTGCTGGATTTCATTCTTCTGTGGGAAGGCATCAACTATACATTGTGATGGGGATTAACTCCTTAGACCTTGTTGCACAGATAGTGCTTTACAAGTGATCTTTTCCTGGGAAGATTTTCTAACTAGGCATAGGCCCAAAGAGCATGAATTGGATTGTTCTGACTCTTTTATGTTATTCCTAGTGCCTTGATGTTTTGTATGCACATCTGAGGCTGCAGCCCTTTCCACGTGCTCTGCTGTGATGATGCCACTGGTGTGGGCAGGGCTGCTGGGCAGTTGAGCAGAACCAGGTGGGAAGTGGCAGAAGGGCATTCCTTGTGTTTGATTGCTGGCAAATCCCATGCCACACAGGTTATCCATGAAAAGATGTCTTGATGATGGAGGAAAATGGATCATCTTGCTGAATTGAATTTTCATATTTCTTTAACAGTCGTGCTAAAAAAAAAGACCTTTGAAAAGCTTGATACTTCTTGGGATTAATTTTTGTGTGTTTTCTGAGAGCACAGATAAAGGCTATAAAAGCAGTTTTATTTTCTAAAAGGGGGAAGAGCTCAAGCCTGAGTGTGAAACACCCTGGTGTTGCAGTATACTTCCCAAGTGACCTTGGGCAGGTCAGACAGCTGGACTAGAAATGTCCAAAAGTGTGACTAGGCATCCAAAATGCTGACCCACTTGGACATGTTGTACCAGCACTACTGTGCCAGTCTGGACTGCTTTTTGGTGGACTTCACAGCTCTTGAATGGCTGTGGTTTGGAGTCAGGTGAGGTTGGGTGTGAAATTAAAAAAAAAAGTGGTCTTTTAGTGTAAACACCACTTACATTCTATGGGAAGAATGGGAATAAAGAATGCTTTGGACCAGGATCTTCTATGGATCGTGGAAATTTTCTGGACATTTGGCTTATATTAGATGCCAAATTTCCAGACAGCTAAAATTAGGGAGAGAGCAGTCTTACCTTGTAGTTTCTTGGTGTTTCTGTTGCTTGTGTGTAAAATGAGTTTAGTATTAACTCCTTTTTTCCCTGAAATAGAGAATAAATATAAAACTTGGAGCTGTTTCCTGGCTACAGCAGCAAATGAATGCTTGTGTTGGGGATAACAGGCTGATCTTGGCCATGAGTAGCATCTTTGAAACTGCCAGCATGCTGAGAGTTAATGAATGTGCTTGTATTTCTCTTGATGAGCTGGCATGTTAAGGCTTTAAAATCAATTTTACTGCTGCACACCACCGCAAACCTTTTTATTTAAGATGTTCATTTCATGAAGTTCAAATAGCACCCATGTTGGACTGAATTCCAAATCTCCAGGAGAGTTTAGGACAATTTTGCTTGAGGTTTCTCTTGTGGTTGCTTGCAGGAGAAAAAAAAGGAGGGTAAAGTAACCAAGGTCAGCACCTCACTTCATGCTGCCAGTAGAACTCCTCCAGGGAGAGAGGGATTGAGTTACCCTCTGCCTGCAATTCATCCCTCATGCCTATAACCAAATAATGCAGTAAAATGGCGTTGAAAAGGATGGGAAAGTTAGGAAAACCTTTTGCTGTAAGTTGAGCTGGGCAAATGATGCTCAGAGCTGCGTTGGTGTCTCGGGCACAGATTTCTCCTCAGAAAGTGCTGGGGGGGTATTTTACCCGGGGTATTGCATTGAAGTCCTGATGTCCATAAAGTGTGGAGCAGAATTGATGCCTCTTCAAATGCACCGTGCTTGCCCCCATCTTGGCAGTAGGTCTTAATTTTTGAGTGCTGTGGTTCTGATTACATTTTGCACTTATTGTTGATCAATATATGTAGTGCCTTTATTTGAATTTAATTAGTTCTTGTTTAATATTACAGTAGGCTTTATTATAGATTAGTACTACCTTGCATTTATTAGTTTTTCCATTCTAGAGGATCTGTTAAGTCTTCCTAGGGTTGATTCCTAACCTTAGGATGCTCCTGCCCCCTTCAATGCCCTTGGACACATTATCCAATTGTGGTAAAAACTGTCTGGCCCATTTTCATTTATTTTCCATCTCCTTTTTCCTCCTTAACTTGATTGTTATGAAGTCATTGAGCTAACAACAGTATATTTGTTTCCAATTTACGTTATTGACATTTCAGCTTTCTCTGGGTTATGTCTCAAGGATGGCATCCTGGTATTCCCTGCCAATGTCTCGTTAATGTTGGACTAACCTTCACGGAATACATTTTTAAAAATTATTTCTGAGGTTATGCTAATTTTTGCCATGTAAGGGCTGCGTGACTTTCAGAAAGTTGCATTTCAGCAGCAGGCTGGACTAGGCAGAACACTGGTGCACTCTGTGATGCCAAGGAAATAATTTGCTGCAGCGCCCTACCACATGCAATCCTTGTTTTTCTTGGGATATCTCCCGTGGACCTTCTGGCTGATTTTTCTCATTCTTCAATCTGATGTGATTGTCGTATGTTGTGGTATGTAGGGCTCCAAGCCAAGAATATCCAATATTTTTGAAATGTGTTCATTACTGTTCAAAATAGGCCTTTTTTCCATTCTCTTATAAGACTTTGCCACTTCTCTAATATGCTAATTTTACCCCTTCTTTGGCATCCATACTTCTTGGTGTTATTTTGGTGTGTACTGTATAACTTATGTATAGCTCTGTGTGAGTATGCATTACTGTATGTGATTTATATAAAGTTTGTCTTGTCTGTGCTGTCACAAGGAAATAACTCTCACTTTTGTGGTGGGATCTTGGCTTGCATATGGTGTGTCCAACCAGTCCATTGCCAGGTCTCTCTGTCTTGCTTCCCTTCATTCCCAAACGGGGCCATTGCTCCACCCAGGCAAGGGAAGACACAAACCATTTCAGGTGAGGGATGTGGGGGCTTTGGAGCTGCTGGGTGGAAGTTTCCAGATCCCTGAGTTACACACGCCTGTGAGTTGCCTGTGTGCAAATGAGCACAAGTCTGCAAATGTGGTCAAAGTGTGTATGGAGAAAATGGCTTTAAAAATGGGGATAAAACTGCCCTGAAATAGAGGGGGAGACATACTGGACCATGACTAGAGTGTCACAGGCGTGGATGAAAGCCTATGTGTCTCCATGATTCCCTGGAGACAGCAGCCAGGGCAGAGGTGGAGTGTGTGTGGGAGTGGAGAAGATCAGTGTGAGAAACTGCACTGGATGGCAAACTTGAAAGGCAAATTGTGATTCAGATATGAAGATCATTAATTGGGCAAATTGATTCCCGCATTGTTTCTTGAATATCTACCTTACTTTGCTATTTTGCTTTCCTAGTGTACCTGCTTGAGTCACATGCATGGGCCCAAAAACTGGGTAGAAAGACTGTGACAGTGGCAACATGTTTGGGGACAGGAAAGGAACCAGAGTTAACTGTGGGATCCAGTCATGGAAGAAGAGTGAAACTTGTGGTCAACTCTGACTTGAGGGAACCAGTGCAGCAAAATGACATCTTAATGTTCCTGTCTTTTGGTCCTGCTTCGAAGAGGGTGATCTCTATTGCTTGGACATTTATGATCTTTGTTATATGATGGGATCTCTTTAAGACCTCCACGTTGTCATGATGGTATCTACTAAGGGGGTGGAGACCTGGCTCATTGTGGCTTTGTCAGTTTCACATATTTGTCCAGCTGAATTGTGATGGGCTTGGTCGTAGGCCCAACAAGCTCTGGAGTTCCTGGACTGATGACCTGAAAACAGAGGCATAAAATATGTGATGTGAAAAGTGGGGAGGATGGATTGTTCCTTTGAGAAGGAAGAACCTGTTGGGTGTTTATTAGGAGGAGGATGTGAGGCTGAAATTATTGCAGGTAAGTGCACTGTGTACCTTGGCTGCCAGTTTCAAGGTTGTCAGCTGAGGCAGATGTTATGCCAGAGCAGGATACTGCCACCTCCAGCAAGGGTCTTGATGGGTGTGGTGTGACAGGGAAGGCTGTAAACTGGATTTCTACTCAGTATTAGACTGGGTTTCTGGGCTGAAGAGGCAGCTCTTGGTCTAAGGAGCACTGTGGCTTGTCACCAAGAGGTCTGTGCCTGATTAGTGCTGGTGGGGTTGCTACTGGTGGTGGTATCAGAAATACTGATCCTTTCCTGCAACGGAGCACATCTTACAGTGTGATGGAGGCCAGAAAGGTGTTAAACTGTTGAGCCTGTTTTGTCACTAAAACAGCATCAGTCAGTGCGAGCTCTGAAGATGGAAAACTTTCATAGTGTGAAGTTGCTGAAGGGAGACACTCAACACAAATAGCTTCATTCACTCAAGCCGTAGGAAGTTGAGGATGGATTGGTGACTGTATGGACATGAGCAAGCCTCCTAAGTTGGTTTTGTTCATGTCAGCGAAAGGGCGATTTTCCAGGATTGGTCCTCATGTTCTCCAAGCGAAGCAGGCTGAATGTTGCTGTATCTGACTCTGCAGGAAAGCTGAGGCAGTGGCAGTAGCACTCAAAATTGTGTGTTATTCCCTTCACAGCCAAAACTAGAACAAGAAAAATATCTTGTGTCAACCTGGCCTTTGAAATACAAATGAGTGAGCTCAAGCTCACTTGTAAATGTCATGGTGTGCTTTGTGCTCTCGCTCCCTGATGTGGTTGCTTTGCTTTCCCAGGTAACACATTTTCAGGCTTTTGCTTCAAGTGATGCTTTGACAACAGGGAGAGGAGAGTCACTGTGCTTTGTGTTGAGTCCTTCAGGGCTGTTTTCCCACTGAGAAGCTGCAGTGACCCTGAGCCAACTTGAAACCCTCAGCACAGGCACTGTGCTCCCATGAAAGCCCAGCTGCAGCCTCATGTTCTTCTGTTGTCAGACTTGGGGGAATGGTGTATGAAAGGCCACTCTTTGGCTTGACAGCCTTGGCTTGCTTTATGTGCTGAAGTCTTCCTTAGGGCATTTTTGTGTCCCTCTGTCAGGGAGTCTGTGCTGACTTGCTGAAACTCATTCATCTTGTTTTAAGGGATGAGTTATCCTGTACTGGACCACCAGCACACAGCTGTGCCTGGCCAGCTGGCCAAGCCTGCTGCAAGTCTGAGGAAGTAGAGGGACAGGCACTGATCTCTTCTCTCAGGTGAGCAGTGATAGGACTTGAGAGAATGGCATGAAGCTGACTCGGGGCAGGAGGGGGATACGTTGGTTATTAGGAGAAAGTTCTTCACCCAGAGGATGTTTTGGCACTGGAATAGGCTCCCTTGGGATGTGCTCACAGCACCAAGCCTGTCAGAGTTCAGGGAGTGTTTGGACAGTGCTCTCAGGCACATACGGGGACTCCTGGAGTTGTCCTGTGCAGGATCAGGAGTTGGACTCTGTGATCCCTGTGGGTCCCCTCAGCTCAGGACAGTTCATGATTCTATATTTTTATGGCAAAGCATTGACTTGTGCAGTCACCTTTAGGGTCATCTCTACTGCCTTTTGCAGGATGCAGTTCTGGGGTTTGCACTAACTCATGCAGCTTCTTTGTGAACTTCTTCCCCTCAAAATTGAATCACATGGCATATAGAGAGCCAAGACTGCAACAGGATATGTTGCTTCTGTAGAGAAGCCCGTTCTGTAAACAAAATGTGCTATTTTGGGTTATACCACGATGGGCTGGCTGGGTTTCATGACGTTTCTGTCCTGTCTGGGATTAACCTGATAGGGATGGTAAGACAAAAAATAATATTAGAAGCAAATAAACCCCTCAGAATTGCATTTTGGATGCCAGAGGATGCTCATCCTGAAAACCTAATTGTTTTAAACCAATTTGCTGATTAGTTCAAGCCAACTTTCAGACTCCTGTCTGAGTAATAGGCATTTATGTGGAGTCAATCAGAAAGAACTGCAGTTTCTTTTACCATGAGCAAAATAAATGTCAGACTGAGGACAATGTGTAACAGCAATGACTGGATTTGTTGATTTAGCCAGAAATATGCAGCCAGCAAAAAATAAAATCATGTGGAAATACCTCACAGGCCTCTGAATCAGTGCTGACAATCCCTCTGGAGCTTTAATTGCAGTTGGTGAGTAAAATTGTTGAGAGGAGTAGCAGGAGTGTAGCAGTGCAGGAGATTCTCTCATCCACCAGCACTGGTGTGGGTCTATTCCACAGGCTGCAGGTGGATCTCTGCTCCCCTGTGGTCTCCATGGGCTGCAGAGGCACAGCTGCCTCACCTTGGGCTGCACCACAGGCTGCAGGTGCCCGAAGCACCTCCTCCTGCTCCTTCACTGACCTCCATAGAGAGTTCATCATTAATCCAGCTATGTGAGTTTGGCATGATATTGGGGTACTGTATGGTGTGGAGGAGGCAGCTACAGTGTGCCTTCTTTCTGGCTGGTCAGTACCCTAGTTTGCAGTGAATCCACCCTTGCCCTCACCTCTGTTTTTACCATTTTAGTTAAAAACACAACCTGGTGTTTTGTAAGAGGCTGCTGAGGCTGTTGTTCATTCCCCTCAATGCTCAGCCATGGAGCATACACACAGGAGCTGGTGCTCCAGCCCCCTGCCTGGGTTCCTCCCCATGCATGACTGTGATTTTAAAAATATGTAGTGGGAGACTTCCCAGACTGAAAAGGGCTTAATCTTCCCTGGATGAGCTCAGCTTTTTTTACAACACTCTACTTACACCAGTTGATGTCTTTCCAAGAGTCTGAAGTCAGGATAGTGACCCACAGCTGGAGCATCTGCCAGAGCTCCCTGGACAAAGTGCTGAGTCTGCTGCTCTCTGGGCAGGAGCCTGCCAGGAGGTTTGCCCATAAACGTCTGGTATTTAGTGTGGTAAAACAGGGGTTTATAAAAAGTTTTAGTGGTGGCAGGGCTGTGCCAGTGTGCTTGGATGTATTCATGAAATAGGGTTGTTGTTTGAAGGAAGTTACTGAAATGGTACCCATGGGCCCATACAAAAAGCTGGTACAATCAGGGAAGATTTACCTTCTCCATTTCTCCTTCTCTTTCCTGCCTGTCTCTTTTGATAATTTTGAGTCTTTCTGCTTTGTGCTTCTTTAATTTTTTGTTTGCTTACAAACCTCCAAGGTGTGCTGTTAACTTCACTGAGTTTTAGTGCTTTTGCCTTTGCTGTGTTGAGCAGTGCGTGCCGGTTGGACCACTGCTGTTATTTCGGGTTTTCCCAAATCTTCCTACAGGATGCTTTTGATTTCAAAGATACTTGTTGCAAAAAGGAGGATTTCCACAAAAAAGCTTACCACACCTCTGATGCATTCAAGCATGACTCCTCTTGAGCATCTGTACTGTCTTACCTTGGAAATTAAAAGCTGATTAAAGGGATAGGAATACCAATTTCAGCTATTTTTATGGCACATACGTCACTTTGATACTTTTGCAGTGGGATGTCCAGCAGACTACTTGGTGATGGGTGCAGGGACTTTGGGGCATACACATGAGCCCCAAAGTATTGCTGCCTGTCAGGACACTGCAGTGCTGAGCATTGAAGTGGCAGCCCCTTGGGTGATCAGCAGCAGAGGCTGGGAGTTTGGTGAAGCTCTGCAGGGGAAACATGTACTTCATGTGGCTGAACCCTCTCTTTTGGAAACTGGGAATAGGTCCAAATTTCCCACTTGCTGTACCTTTCCTCTGTGCAAGCTCTCCCCTCTCCTCCTCCTAGATTGCTTTCCATTTCCCAGCACTGCAGCTGGCACATCTGGGTAGGAGCATCATGGGCTTCTGTGCAACACATCAGCCTTGTTCTACCATGCTGACTTCCCTCAGTGACATTCCGAGGGATAGGGATAGCAGTGGTGATAGATACCCACTCTCACCAAGCAATACCCCTCTCAGTGCAATCCTTCTTTATGGGGTGTGCTTCCCACCCTGCATGGAGACAGCCAGAAGAGTCCTCTGAAACCTAAGCATCACCTTGTACAGGTGGAGCCTCTTTTGGATATGAATCAGGAGGCAGCATTCCTAATTTGGATTGACAGAGCAGTGTTGGAGCCACAGCTCAAATCTGTCAGAGATTTGTCTTTTTTGGCAAATCACTTCAAAAAGGGTGTTTCAGTGTTGTTTAATGAACAGAAGACGAAGCCCACATGGAGCACAGACAGGTTGCAGGGCAAGAGTTACCAGCTGCAGGTACCTCCAGGAGCAACCAGAGCTTCATAGTACCATAGCCAGTACCAGGGCCAAGAGCAACTTTCCTGTCTGTTCACTTACTTTTCTTTACCACCTGAGTGTTTTGTGCAATTTTCAAAGCATTGTGTGCATATCCAGATTCTCTTCTCCTGGACTAAGCAGGTGTCCTCCTTTCCCTTAGTTGGTTTCTTCACACAGAGGTAAGGAGTGGCAAAATATTTGTTCAGAGATAAAATGAATGTGTAGATCCAATCAGGAAACCTGGGTATGGGCAACTTTACCTGAGTAAAGTTTTTGTTTGTTTGAAGCAGCTTGGAATTTTTAAGAAAATCAGAGGAGTTTCCCTTAGGATGAGCTACTTAACAAGTGTCCTGCCAACCAAGCTGATAAATGCCAGGCAAATCCAAAACAGAGCCCAGCACTGTTGTCTCCAGCTGCCAAGTTTGTATTTGCTTTGGGGTTTTAATTAGAGGCAGTTTCCCCAAAACGAGTGTTTTATTTGTTAACATCTTCCTTCCTTCCTCCTCTTCCTTGTCCATTTCTCCCTTCTGCTGCTGCCTGTTGGCTGTGTGCTGGGCTTTGCTGGGCTGTCACCATTCCTGCCACCATGGGGATGGCACTGCTCTTTTCTCCATCTCTCCTCAGCCCTTGGGCTTGCTCCAGCACTGATCCACCCACAGCTCACTGTGCCTATAGAAAGTCAGTGTGTGTCTGTACTGGGTGAGCTTCCTGCTGGTCAGTGAACTGCATCAGCAGCTGCAGAGGTTTAGTGAGCACCAGGGCCAGCAGTGGCTTTAGGAAGTGAGGAAAGGTTACTTGGTCTTTTTCAGTGATAAAGTGTTAGTCTTGCACAAATTGTGGAGCTTTCATCCCAGTCCACCTCACCCATCAAGGTTGCATCCACATCACTTAGAGAGATGGAAAAGTTTTGTGCATTTTTTTCCTCTCTCCAAAGAGGTTTTTTCCTCTCTCCAACTGCTTTGAGAGTCCCAAAAGTGCCGAGGTATAGATAGATGGTCATTGATTTTTTCCCCTGTAAACTATCTTGAAAGTAACTCAAATCCTCTGCAGGTAATCATGGCATAGGGTAAAATTTCATTTCAGTAGAAGGGAAGAGCTTGTTAGACCATCAGCTTCTTTTATTTCAGTGTAGCATTGTCTTATCACCCACGAACACTTAGAAATATGCTTTGTTCTCATGTTCACTGGTGCATTCAAGCTAAACCTGATTGAGCCTGGTGGCTGCTTGGATGGGTTATAGGGCACTTCCAGGTGCCATTTGTACATGAGGACATTGGTGATACAGGGAATGGTTGTTTTCCCACCTGTAGCTTGTAATGATCATTCAGGATATTAAAGCCTTTCTTTGTACATTCACATTTATCTTTGTATTGGTTAGATTTCAATTCACTTTCTTCCTTCTGAACAGTTTCATTTTTGTTGAATAAATTGTTCCTCACAAACCATACCAGTGAGGTCCCTGGTGTTGTGAGGGGTTTGGGTGATTGGGTTTTTAACAGCTCTTTCCACCCAAGGGTGGATTTCCTTTCATTATGGACCTTCTAACTGGTTTTCCAAGCCTTTCTCACCTTGTGAGTTTCTAAATATGTTGTTGTTTGGTTTTTTTTTTTTTTAATGAAGATGCAGGATCCTTTCAAATAAATTGAAGCCTTCTGACAATAGAGTTGTATTTTTTCTGTTATTTTCCACAGATTCATGCAATATGGAACATTGTTCCCCAAGGACCAGATGGCTTGAAATCCATCATTCAACCAGGGTAGAGTAGCACACTTGTTCACTTAAATCTGTTCTTTCTAATAGTTACCAGTTACAGTTATTAGGAATTTTCTATGCTGTTGGTGGTTTATAACCCTTCCATTCTCATATAACTGTTGTGGACAGCAAAATCAAAGGTCTTGTTGGTGTTTGCCCTGGGCACCCACTTTGGCCATACGAGCTTGGGCAGAGTGCTGTACTAATGTGGCTCTGTGGCTTTTGTCTTAAGCTGGATTGAGTCCCAGTCAGCTTCAGGCACAAGTAGAGCAGGCTCAGGTCTGTCTGCACATGTCTGGGTGGACACATCCCACTTGGGTCATGTGAAATCCCTTCTCATCAGGGCCTTGGAGCGACCTTCTCGCCTTTGGCTGTGCCTGTGAACTGTGTAGCAGTGGATATACAAAATAATCACAGGGAGCCTGAAAATGCCTGTGATGTGAAATTGTAACATTAATAAAAACAAAGGAATTGTTTGTGTTCAACCAAGCAGAGTCATGCCTGTTTCTCAGAGAACAGTGTTTTCAGCCTTGCAGTCCTTGGAGAAACCCTGATCAGAGTGCTGTTGCTGACCTGCAGCACCGTGATTGCGAGGTGGCAGGCACAAGCTCTTGCCCAAGAAGCTTTTTCATGTGCACATGTGTGAAATGCCTGGTGTGAGCATGGGAAGTGCTTCCCAGTGGGGAGGGCAGGGCCTGTGTTTGCAGTGCAGATGCTGTGGTGTCCCTGGGTGTGGGGTGAATCTGCAGAGGTGCAGCTCAGCCCCAGCAAGAAGCATGAAGGAGGTAAGGGAGCTCTCCCGGTGTGTCTGAAGTCTGTGAGGTCTGTGGTTTACACCTGGCTTCTGTCACTGCAGCGTTAGTTCAGGTCAAGTTCATCTAATGGATGAGTGTAAAGGCAGAGCAAACCCATCCCTGCTGTGTGTGCATCTCTGTTCTGGGCTGCAGTGCACAGGTCCCACGTGGCTCTTGGATTCTCATCAGTCAGCGGGTCCTGCTTGGGCTGCTGGCACCGGTGGCCAGGCAGGGCAGGCTCAGCCCTGGAGCCTGGTGGAAGAACTTGCCTTGCAAGTCTCTCCTGGGCAGTGGAGGGAAAGTCACCTCCATGTGGGCTTGCTTTTTTTTCCCCTGTGTGTTTCGGTTTGGTAGAACCTCTGTGTCAGAGCTGCCCAGGGTGTGAGATGTGATATTCACAGGTTGTCTTCCTGGCCAGCTGGGCATCTCCTTGACTGGATAGCAGAGATACCAGTGCACATGTGGAGGTTGGAGCTACTGGCAGAATTTGGACCAGACCACTCTGAGGCCTTGCTCAAGGCTGCTCCTGCTCCTGGGGCAAAACAGTAACAGAGGATGCTTGGTGTCTCCTTTAGATGACAAAAGTGCAGGGATGGCAAAGATTCAGGGATCCAGACCAGCTCATCTGGTCTCACAGTGACCCTGATGAAGACAGGCTGAGAGAGCTGGAGCATAGAGAAGAGAAGCATAGAGAAGAGAAGGCTCCTGGGAGACCTTATTGTGGCCTTTCAGTGCTTAAAGGGAGCTTATAAGAAAGATGGGGACAGACTTCTTAGCAGGGCCTGTAATGATGAAGGGTAATGGTTTTAAGAGGGTAAATTCAGACTAAATAAAAGGAAACAATATTTTATGATATGTGTGGTGAAATGGTGGAACAGGTTGCCCAGAGTAGAGTAGATGGAGTAGATGCCCAATCCCTGGAAATATTCAAGATCAAGTTCGGTGGGGCTCTGAGCAACACGGTCACATTGATGTCCCTGCTCATTGCAGGAGGGTTGGACTGGGTGACCTTTAAAGGTCCCTTCCAATCCAGCCTGTTCCACCATTTCCATTCTGGTAGAGAGAACATCACTGCAGTGCAGTCATGGTTGAGTAGTCAGCATGGAGCTTGTGCTTGCAAACAAGGGTAATGCTGTGGTCTTTGATGTACAAGGAACCATTGTGGGATGCCTTCCATGCTATCAAGAGGTGCTGGTAGTAACTGGTGGAAGCACCTTGTGCTGTGATTTGTTTGGGAACAGATAGGATGTTGTTGTAAGTAGATAAAACAACAGGACACCTGGGTCTTGGTGCATGTGAAGTGTCCTCAGGTAACTTGTGCCTTCCTGACAACATTATGCAAGTGGACTTCTTGGTCATGTTGTCTGCTGTTAGCCTGGGGATCATACCTAGTGCAAGCAGGTATCTATTGACCTTGATGAGTGTTTAAAAGTGTTATTTTCCACACTGTGACAGTAGGAGCAGTAACTGTGCCCCAGAGCCTATTGGCCTTTGTACAAATGTTGAATCAAAGGCTGTCCACACCCCCAGGGGTCTCATGGTCTGGATCAATGACAGGAGGTTGTGATTGGTACATGCATATGGGAGAATAAAAGTGCCAGGACACTATCGATCATCTTGACAGACATGCCTCAGAACACCAGTAGCCTCACAGTTATTGAGTTTTCTTGTAAATGTCACACAAAGGAGGGTTTTGATGAAGTTGCTGAGGTAGTTTGGCAGACATTTAAGATGAATTTCTACCAGACAAGGGGCAGGAAGGGGAAAAAATGTCATTCAATTTCAAAGGCATTTTCCATTGACTGGCCCAGGAGACTGAGTTCCTAAGTAATAGTCAACATTATAAGAGTCAACATCAGATAGTGTGTACTGTCAGGCATGGAGTAAGCATTGAGAGTTACAGAGCTCTTGTGTGATGGGATAGGGAAAGGGGCTATCCTTGAGAAGATGAAGTGGGATAGAAGCCATGACCCATGTGGTAGTACTCTTGCTGGTCAGGAGAAATTAGGTGTCTCAGGGAAGCGTGAGTGTTGGCTGTGATGTGGGAAAGCAAGAATTTCAATGACAATGGCAGATTTGGATGCTGGATGAAAGAGCATTCAAAAGATGTCTTGGCACTTAATTTCAAACATAAGGAGACCAGTCTGGAGTAGAGAAGAGTCTGCATGGAGAAGGGCACAGACCATCATAACGATACAAATTTCTGGTGGAGGTGAAAGGGAGGTAGTGAAGGATGGGTGCATGGGTTGAACCACAGGGCCCTTAGGGAGGGAAATCTGGAGTTGAACTGGAGGATGATGAAGAGGCAAGAAGGGAGAGGTGAGAGATAGTGCTGACAGAGACAGGTTGGAGAAGCCAAGGCCAAGCAGAGGGACATATGGATTTTGACCTTTGGCTAAGCAGCCACTACTTTTTTCAGTAGAATCATGAATAAGTAATATTATTGCTTCCAGACCAGGCAGGATTCTCTGCAGATAAACCAGTGCAGACAGGGAAAAGCTTTGTGTGTGACACCGTCCTGGGGTGCATGAAACCAGCAGAACCAGATGGGCAAAAGAGGTGATTGTCCCACTCTGGCCAGCGCTGGTGTGGCCTCATCTGGAGCTCTGTGTGCAGTTCTAGGCCCCACCAGTTAAGAAGGTTGTGAAGGTTCTTGAATGCATCCCAAGGAGGGCAGCAAAGTTAGTGGAATTGCTGGAAGTTATGTCATGTAAGGAGTGTCTGAGGGCTCTGGACTTGTCTAGTTTGGAGAAGAGGAGGTTGAGAGGTGACTTCATTGCTCTCTAACAGCTTCCTGAGGAGGGGAAGGGGAGAGGGCAGTGCTGAACTCCTCTCCCTGGGATCTAGTAGCAGGATGTGTGGGAATGGTCCAAAGCTGCATCAAGGAAGGCTCAGACTGGACATTATGAATAATTTCTTTGCCAGTTGGGTGGTCAAACACTGGAACGGGCTTCCTAAAGAGGTCAATGCTGTGAGCCTGCCAGTGTTTAAGAGGCGTTTGGACAGTGCTTTTGATTATATTCTTTAACTCTTGATCACTCCTGAAGCAGTCAGACATTTGGACTACATGGTTTTTGCAGGTCCCTTCCAACGGAAATGGTCTATTCTGTTTTATTCTATTCCATTCAATTCCACTCTAATCCTTTCCTGTCCAGTGCTGTGTTATCCTATCCTGTTCTGTCATCAGAAGTGGCTGTGTGTCTGTGCTTTGGTCAGGGACCCCTGCTGCACTCCTGCTGGGAAGGGATCTGCCTGGCTCCCATCTCCCCACTTGCGATGGGGATGCTGTTCCCATAAAACAGGCATGTGCTGATGTCTCTGCCTGGCTACACAAGCCAGCTCTGGAAAACCTCAGCTCCTAGATTACCAGCATAGCAGGGCTCTCTGTCTGCAAAGGTGTAAGATTACAAAACACACACTCAAAAAGCTTAACCAAAACCACCTCATTTTTAGCAGTTTGTGAGGGTTTATTCATTACGCTTCAGCAGAGGAATGCAGGAATGTGAGCAGCATTAAACCTATTCATTTGGCAGGGAGGCATCTCCTCTCCCCTGCTCCAGCCTGCTTGGCTTTAATGATAATTGCACCTCTTGAGCTGTTGAGTTGGCTCTCTGCCACACGGCCCTCCCCACACAGATGTGTGTGGCACAGTGCTGGGAAGGAAGGCTGGAGCCGGGAAAGCTTAGATTAATGCTTTGGAGCAGGGCTGTCCTTCCCCCTGGGATGCGCTCCACCACTGCTTTGCATCCTGCCCTGCATCTCATCCTGCATCCTGCCCTGCATCCCATCCTACTCACACCTCTTCCCAGACTCCCCTGCTGTGGGCAGCTGCCTGATTCAGAAAAAGGCTTTGCTGTCTCCCTGACAAGCCCTCAGCCCTGCCAATGACCTAGGCTGAGGTTTGAATGGTCCTACCTTTCCAAAGAGCCTGTTCTGCATGTCCTGGGCCACTCTGCCTTTGTAGGACTGCCCCAGTGCCAGCATGGGTAGAGAGACTCATGGATGTTCTTTTGCTCTTGATTCTGGGCAGGATAGAGGGAGACGGTCACTCCCTCACTCTTATGTATCCTGCTGGGGAATTAATGATTGTTGTTGTTGTTTTTATGATTACTATTATTATTTCTTTAGTGCCTCTGATTAACCATCCCCAAATGCATCTAACAGTATCCTAGCATCTAGAATTTAACTATTGATTTTAAAAGCCTTGTCACTTTAAAAATGGGAAATAATAATAAAAAAAAAAGAAAAGAAAAGAAGGCAACAGTAATTTTTGTTGGCTTGTTAAGAATTTGAAAGATGCAATAAAATCGGATTTTGGGTTTATTCGTGCTGCCTGTTCCCAGGGAGGAATGTGGTGCTCTGCATAACCTGGCTGCTTGCAGCAGCTGCTGCCGTCACCGCTTTCAGCTCTGCTGCTGGAGTTTCACATAAAGGGCCTGGGAAGCTGAGGGAACTGGTACCACTGGATCCCTAATGAGAAGACAAGTACTGTGTGTGAGCTGTGGATGCACAGGCTGGGCAGCTGGAGAATTTATCAGCACAAGTGAGCACCATGGGTACAATAGCACTGTCGACGTAATAGAAGCTGGTACAGTTGAATTTGAGGCACAGAGACATGGAGAAGCTTTTATTGAAAGTAGCTTCAAGGTCTCTGTTTAAAGGACACTGTTTTGAAGAGGCTGTAATGAGAATGCAAGCAGCCTACTTCAGTTCATTAGCTGGGGCCCAGCCATCAGCTAGGCACCCCAAGGTTTCACCTGCTGCACGGTGCTGAAGAGACAGCCTGTTCCCAGAAGCTGAGATGCAACTAATTGTGTTTCAGCAGCTGGGATGCATTTGGACAGAGTCTATTCATTGCACTTGTACTTGAAACATTAATTAAACCCTCTCTCTTGGCAGGACTGGGCTATGGAAAGTTAAATGGTAAAGAGGTTTTCTTAGCCCCCCTCCAGTTCCCATGTTTGGGATCCTCAGGTGCAGTGCTTTGGTACCCAGCTTCTGGATTTTGGTCAGGTCACTAAACTGCTTCGTGCCCAGGGTCCACAGTTGTACAGCAGCAGCTAGGGCAGAGGTGGTCTCTCATGCTCTGTATCAGCTTCAGTTTTGAGATTCAGTTTTGGGTATCATCAGTAGATAGCTCCTGTCCACCTTCCTCTTGGATAAGTTGGACCTCTCTGAAGGTGTGACTTTTGGACACATTATCCTCGATTGCTACGATGATAATCCCTTAATTGTTCATTTGTATAGTAATTTTAGAGTTTACAAGGAGGCCAAATGAATTAATCTTAGGAAGATGAGACGATGGGATGGACAAGATGTGTCCACTAGAGCAAGTGAAGGAATTAAAGAAGAGCAAATAAGTCTGTGGCAAGGTGAGAGACTTTCCTGTCTGCTTTCTCCACCTAACACATTCACTGCCCTGGGCTGAGAAGAAGCAGCTGCTTGACAGCACACTGGAGAATATATACAGCAAATAGAAATACTTTGCATCATCTTCTGTCTTAGTGATCCTCCAGTCAGGGTGGACCTGCTGACTGTGGGGTGTCCTCCATGGTCACAAGTGATTCTAAAGTCAAAGTATACAAGTGATTCAGAAAGTCAAGCACTATCACAGCCATAGCCCCTGGCATTGTGTCTGCTGCTGCTGGAGGAATCCAACTTTGCAACCTTTGGGCAACTCTAAGGTCCTGTTTGCTTTGGTCCACACACTGCTAGCTCCTGGTTCTCTGAAATTCCCTCTCCCAGTCACCTTAATGTGTAGTTGTATAACTCAGACCTTGAACACAGAGGGTTTGGAATAGTAAGAACAGAACAAAAAAATCCTTGGTGATTTTTTTTTGTTTTTGCTTGTAACACCTGCAGGTATCTATCTATCTATGTTATTCATTAATGGATAAACTGAACCACATGTGCTACGTGCCCTGACAGCCCTTGCTCTCTGCAGAACGTCTGCACTCCTGAGCTTTAAACACAGAAAATTTCTAGTGAGGAAAGCAACAATCAAACACGAAACAAAGGAGAAAAGTGATGTATTTCCGACAACCCCCTTAGCAGGGAGAGTGCCCAGTGCATTCCAGCACCTGTAAAGGTGCGGCACACCCTATCCTGGGAAATGGCTGTGCCATGTAACCGCCCTGCCTTCCTGCCGGTAACTCATACCCTGCAGCAAGACAGCGCAGAGGGATGGATAGACTTGTGCTCAACCAGTCCTGCTTTCTCCTCCCCAACGGGTTGTTGGGCAACATCAGGATTGCTCAACCCAATGGAAGTTTCTCCATCGGGATGATGGGTGCTATCAGCACTTAAGTAGTTGTTAAGTGCCTTGAGATCGACTTAAAAGATAAGGAGAAGAGGTGGGAGAAGGGATACAAGTGTCAGGAATTTAATTGGGAAATCTTTGTCATTGTATCACCTTTGTATTTTTTCTGATCTCACTGCTACTGTTGGCTTTCTAGAGCTAGGTCAAGACTGAGGTGAATCCAAGACCCTGAGCCTTGCTGTTGCCGCTGGGTTATGCTTGACATCATTACTGTGCTAACAGCAGCAGCAAGGCTGATAAAAAATATTTGTGTCTCCTGGAACATAACCTCTTTGGGATGAGAAGAGGTCCTGGCACTGCACTCTGCCCAGATTTAGCTACGTATAATGGAGTTTTTCCTACCGACATCTTGGGACGATGGCCGGTTGTACGACACGGTCCTTTCGTAGCGTCCTTGCAGTGCCAGCTCTTCTCCGTGGTCTTTCTTGTCCGATGGCGGGTGGTTGGCTGCCACCGCGGGGCTCAGGCTGTGCCAGCCATGTGTTGCCCAGTCAGGCAGGGCACAGCGGGTGACTTGCTCTGCGGTTGCTGCAATGCTCTCCCAGGATCTCGGGCTGAGCTCAGCTCTGCATGTAAGCACATGCAGGGCAGCATCGCGAGAGCCGGCAGTCCTTCCTCCTCCTCCTCCTCCCTGGTGCCGGAGCTAGCTGGCGAGCCGGCATCAAAGCAAAATTTCCCACTGGTGTCTCTTTTCTCAGAGGCTTCCTGTCTCCGTCGCTGGCTTTCAGTGGCGTTGAAGCCTGCCTGGGAATGGGCGCCACTCCCACATAGCTCCTGGGTCGACTCTCATTAGGAAGGGCGTATTCCTTGGAGAGAGTGAGCTGTGCCTCTCTCTCGTTTTGTTTCTCCACGTAGGAGCCGGGCTGCAAAGCCAGGACACAGAGCCATGTTTCTTCCCCAGGGCTTGTTCTCACTGGCACTGGCTGTGGCTGGCAGCCCTGTCAGTCGTGGTGTGGCGATTAACGCTGGCACAGCGGCAGTGCCTGGGTGGCCGAGCCCTTCCTGCGTGTGCTGGACTGTTCTGCTGGACCCTGGGCAGGTGCCCCGTCGGAGCCATGCCCAGGTTTGGGGTGGGGATCTCATCCCATGCCCTGAGTTTCCCCACGTACTCTGTGGTGGTGAAAGGCATCTTCAGGAAAAACGTCACAGTCCCCGGTTCTGGTGCTGCTGTTCCCCAGGGTTCTTCCAGAGCTGGTGGCCCTGGTGTAGCTCAAAAACCCAACCTGGGTACTTTGCTAGTGAAAGAGGGGTGGCAATGTGTGCCAGAGACAAGGAGTGAGTTGTTGTGCCCTCTCCAAACCAAGTGAAGAGATCTGGGCTTCAGAATCTTCCCAGAGATTGTCCCATCTTGGCACTACTCAGCATTACTGGGGTTGCTGAGTAAAACACCATGGCCCACATCTTCCCACTGACTGTGTCATCATCATTTATACTTCAGCTTTATCAGGGTGCAGTGTAGGGTGCTCACTCATTTCCTTGGAGGAGGAGGAGGAGGGCAGGAAGGAGCAGGTTGCCCAGAGAGGGGGTAGATGTACCATCCCTAGAAACATTAAAGGTCAGGTGGGACTGGGCTCTCAGCAGCCTGATTGAGTTGATGTCCCTGCTCACTTGAGGGGTTTGGAGTAGATGTAGTAGTCTTTAAAGGTCTCTCACAACCCAAATGATTCTATGAGAGCAATCCCCAGCCTGGCTAACCCAGAGGGGCAAGTGGGGTGCGGGGCATCCCCCTGACCTTGTTGCAGAGCTGCAGGAGTGGAGGACAGAGGCTGACCCAGCAACAAAGAGATAGTTGCATGCATTGAGGGGAGATCTGAGCACTCACATTGTTCAGCTACAAATTCCTCCCTAAACAGGTGTCTCAGGACATTTCTAGAGGCTATTGCTAATTAGTACAGACCCTACCTGTGCTTGCTCTTCAGCAGCGGGATATGTCAGTCTGAAAGCAGGCTGGAGAGGCAAAACAAGTTTTGGGTTTTTTTTAATCTTCCCACAAGACATGCCTTTCTGAGCACCAAAGGACATATTTGCATTTTTTGGGACATAGTGTGAATACTTTCAGCAAATACTAAAATAAATACACATATCCATCCCACATGAGTATATACAAGGCAGTAGAAGATAACTGCACTTGAAGGGCTCAGCATCTTGTTACTCCTGCATAGCTTGTTGGTCAGGGAGCCTGGTGAAGTTGTCATGTCCTTTAATAGTGTTTCAGCTCATACCTGTATTGTCCCTGGTGTATACCAAGCTTCAGCTGTGGGCTTCTCTCTTGAGCACCTAGTCAGAAACAGCTTGCCTTGGGTTTGCAGTCGATATTTCTAGCTGGTTCCTCTGGTGCTGCAGGATTGCACAGTAAGCCAGTCAGCTGAGAAATGGGATCACTTCACCAAATTCAGTCCAGTGTTTTTGATAGCACATGTAAATACATTAAAAAACTAGAATCCCAAGGCAGCATTTGGTGATTCATTCCTTCAGCAGCTGAGCAGTGTTACTGTAATATCTGGCTGTCCTTCTGCACTGCTACACCCAAAACCAATCTCAGGCTGCCAAAGGATGTTGCTGAACACACAACAGGGAACCCATCCAACTGACATTTTTTCTCTCCTCTGGGTTGTTACTCTGTAGATTTGGTTCCCCAGTCCAGTTTGCAGTCTCACATGGCAAACTGGCATGCACTGGCATGGCTGAAAGGCAGGAACTAATGGAAACAATATCATGGGTCGGTCCCAGTGCCAGAAAGGTTGTGGGGGAGAATCACCTAATCACACTGAAACCTTGGGGGTTGCAGCTGAACTGGGAACCTCCTCGGGCTTTGTGCCTGCCCTGCTTCCCAGAGCAGTTTGGTTGATGATGATAAATGGAAAATCTCAGTGCCCAGTTCCCTGCACACACAGGTTGTTCCTTTGTGCTCTTGCTTTTAGAGTTAACAGCACAAAATAGTAGACGTTGGGAGAGTGTTTGATAAATCTTTTCACATTCTCATCTTTTTCTGTATTTTCTTCCCATCCTGCTGCTCTTTATTAGCATTGGTTCAGAGCAAGGCCACCCCTGGTAGATGTGAGGTTGAGAGGAGCTGGGCTGAGTGCCAGGCTTGGGGCTGGATGCCACACATATGTTTTTTTTCCTTCTTGCCCCAGATAAGCCAAAATCCCCCTTGCAGGAGCCATGTTTCTGTTTGGCTTGTGTGGAGCTGGGTTTTGAACCTTCTGCTGACCATTCTCAGCAGTGGGTTCCTTACCAGCATCCTTGCTGCAGCGTGGGGATGGAACCATTGATGTCCGTGCTCATGGCAGGGACTTGAACTATATGACTTTTAAAGGTCCCTTTCAAGCCAAACCATTCTGTGATTCTATGATCCCCAGTTCTGTGGTCTAA
Organism: Leptocoma aspasia; assembly: GCA_013399835.1. Taxonomy (NCBI): domain Eukaryota; kingdom Metazoa; phylum Chordata; class Aves; order Passeriformes; family Nectariniidae; genus Leptocoma; species Leptocoma aspasia. The sequence continues at coordinate 2,461,918 of VXAX01003394.1, forward strand.
CAGGTGAATATTCCTAAGAGGCCTGAGGGAACCTCTTTTGGAGAAGGGGAGAACAGGCACATCCTTCCTCTCTGCAGCCTTCTTCCAGCATGTAGTACTCCTGAGATGCACTATTTCCCTGGCTCAGTGTGCAGCAACACCAAACCCTCTCTTTCCTTTAATCCAGGGCTTTTAACAGAGCAGCATGATGCTCCTGTGCTAGCCAAACAGCTTTGATTCTGCCATGCAATGTGGTGTGCATGTGTCCAGGTTGACAGGGGCTGTAAATACCCATTTCCTTGCAGAAGCTGAGAGTAAATGAAACCAAAGCTCACAATTGCAGTTTGGTTTATTTATTTATTTATTTATCCTAATGGTCCATGTGTTTTTAGCACTTATTACTGGATGCAAGGGGATGCTGCATCAGTGTGTACCTGCAGTGTCCCTTGTTAGCTCGCAGTTCTCATCTCATGTGCAAGAGAAGATGCTAACAACACCTGGGTCCCCAAAAGGTGTTTTCCTGTAAATCCTGGAGACAAATCACACTAATGGGAGGTGACTGGCTGCAAACTTGTGGCCAGAGGAAGATGGATGGTTTTGAGCAGGGGTGTTCTGACCTGAAACTTAAGCCTGTGGCTGGGTCACTGCCTTTCTTTCAAGTTGTTTTCACTGGGCTGGAAGCTTTCTTGTTATGCATGGAGTTGCATCCAGGGAGGATCTGAAAGGTCACTTAACCCTTTGCCTCACTGTGAAAGCAAAAAGAAATGATAATACAATAAATCCAAAGCAATCCAACCATCCTTCAAAAAAAAAGAGCCTGAAAGCTGAAAAAGTCCACAAAGGAGGATGCTGGGTTTGTATTGCTTGTTCAGCAAACAGCCTGCATCTGGGTTGAGGTTGCAGCGAAGGTTTATACAGAAATTCAATGCCATTTGGGATGTAACCCAGGTAATAGCGTTTTTTCCCTTCTTCTCCCTCCTCCTTCATCTTTGCTCTAATGCGTTTGACTGAATTACAGTGCAAATCCATGTCTGTATAAATACCAAGTGGGGGAGAAAAAATGCAGCAGAAACCACAGGCATTGTTTAGGTGGTTCTTTGATGTATTTCACCCATGAATATAAACTGTTAGCCTTGTGGGATCGTTTTGGGCTAAAAGGGTTTTGAGACTGGTTTGTTGGGTGCCTTATAAAAACACTTCACAGACATTTCACTTCCCATCCTTTCTCTCTTGATGTGTGTGCCTTGCAAAAAGGTGCTTGTACTCTCAGTTCTCAAGATTAAACCACTTTTACTGCACAAATATTGTTTGGCACTCACAATTTGTTCATATTTTGAATGTCTTGAAGGATGTAAGTCCAGGTTCTGGCACTGCCAGATCCATGTTCTACCCTAGCACCTTAGCTTTAACCAGGCTTGTCGGGAAACATGTGTTCCTCAGAGCAGATCCTACAGCTTAAGCTGGAGTCAGGAGTGGGACCATGCTGGCAGTGGTGGGTCTGCAGTGATGAAGGAAAGGACAGGGGGATTTGGCAGCTGGGCTTGTTTGTTTGTTTGGGAGTGCAGGGGGAGGACTAGTCTGTGATGCTCGGCAATAAATTTGGCCTGATACTTAAGTACCAGTTCCCAGGAAATTGCCATCAGAGTAATTAGCGTGTGCTGACTTATTTGTACAGTGATAACAGCAGGAAAGTATTGAAGCAGGAAAAACAAACACATTATTCATTTGAACCTTCAATCCACAGCCTTTACCTAACAGTTCACTCTTTGCAATACACAGGTCTATTTTTAGGCTTCCAAGTCAGCCGAGCTCCTTTTTAATTTTTGTTTTGCATGTTGGTCTTTATTTTGCTGACATAAATTGGAAATGAATCTGTGCTTAGAGATAAACAAGCCCAATTTTAAAATAAACCTTTTGAATACCAAAGACTCTCTGGAAGTGCTGAAGCTTCAGTACAAGGCTCTTGAAACTTGTGCCCATGCAAATGGGATGAGCTGCAGATGGCAGCTAGGGTAGGCAAGAGGAGCTCTCTGTGCAGATGCAGCTCTGAGTAGTGGAATGTGATCCCTTTCTATCGGATGTACTTGGTGTGAGCATCTTCTTTAGCCCAGGTTTCCCTCCTTGGTGGTGTGTGCTGCTTAGCCAGCCAGGTTAGAATTGTCCTTTGAGAGGTGAGCACTGAGGAGCAGGTTTAGTAACTTGGGTAATAATTACTGTTAAAGAGACTGTGGGAGAGTGGCACAGGGTCACAGGAGTTTGTGGTTGTGAGGCATCTGAGGAGGATATTTGGGGAAGGGCAGCCTTATATGTGTGAGTATATGGAAAAGCCGGTAAGAGAGCAGGAGATGGTTGGGGGGGTTGGGGTGAAATGGGTGTGGAGAAATGTGTGGATTCACCTTGGAATGGAAACAATGGGGATGAAAGTGTTTGCTTTGCCTTTCCTTTCCTTCCCTCTTCTGCTTTCCAGCCACCCGCAGAAGCAATTCCCTGCCAGGCACTTGTGCTAAATCCTTTGAAAGCTCCTCTTCTCCTTTGGCGACTATAAATACAGAAAAAAGGGTGGAGGCAGAAGACAGGCTGTCTGCAGGGGAAGAGAGCAGAGAGGCCCCAGGGTTTCTCCTGGAGATGGATTTTGTGAACAGCTGAGAAAATCAGGCAGAGCACCTCCCTCAGCCAGCAGCTATGTCACAGGCACCCCGGCTGCAAATGCAGGGCAGATAAATCAGAGTTAAAGTGCCTTTTTTAAATACCAAAGGCTTTTAAGTATTTGAGGCAGCCATCAAAAAGGTGACTTACCATCTCCATATCTTGAGCTCTTTGCATGGAGCCTGCATGCCTCCCTGGAAGGTGGGGCTTAGGCAAACACTAGCAGTACTGCTCAAATCAAAGGTAGGAGTGAAACTTGTGACCTCCCTTATGCAAGATTCAGACTGGGTGACCCAATGGTCCTAAAGTCTTTTGGAGTGATTGCTATGCTTTGCAGCCCCAAAAGTTCATCCCCATTCCTGGTTCCCCCTGTATTTTCCAGCTACCAAGTGCAAGTGTAGGGTTGGTGGAGGCTGGATTTTGACTGCAGCCTCTGGGTTTCCTGGGGAGCAATAGCAGTTCCTTGATTTTTGTGCCACAGGTTAGTTACCCTTTTAATCCTATGGCTGTCACAGTGAGCCCCCCACATTTTAAGCCCTAAAGGAAGAAGAGGCAGGAGGGAGGGAAGGTACTGCAAATGCACAACCATGAACCAGTACCATGATGATGAAAACTTTAAACAAACCAGGCAGGAGCTGAAATTTGCTTTCTGTTTGCAAGGAGGGCTTTCCAGCTCTTTGAGAGAGAATGCAGTCAGGGGCTATGTCCTGGGATATGCTTTTCAGGCTTAGAGGAACCCAGCAGATGTGAAGATCCTGGAATCAAGAAACACAAAGGGAACCTGCAAGCATAATTATGATAAACATCAATGGGTGGTTTCAGAGCGTCAGAACTGGGAGCTTCATTCCTTTGGCTCAAGTGCTTGTAGTCAGGAGAGTTTTGTGTGCCTTTCATAGAGCCACAGACTGGCCCAGACTGGAAGGGATCGTCTGGTTCAGTCTTTTGTGGGAGAGGGAGCCAGGGTGATTGTAGCAACCTTGTCCAGTTGTATCTTGAAGGCCTCCAGTGATGGAGACTCTGCCATCTCCCTGGGGAGGTTATTCCAATGAGTGATTGTTCTCACTCTAAAATGCTTATTTCTTACATTATGCTTTGTTTCTGCCCTGTGAGTATAATTTTTTTTATTCACTTTTGTCTGGATATGATTTTTCCTGGTTTTTTAGCTGGGGAAAAAAACCCATCAGAGTGGGTTCCTTGGTATAACAGCATTTTATTTTGCTGCTTGTGGTATGGATCTGGCACTTTTGCTGCTCTTCAAAATCCACATCTGGGTAGTGATGGGATGCAGAGGACCTTTGGAAGGGGCAGGGATGTCTGGGGCTGGACAAGCCCGACCACTGATAATGGGGCATCTTGTTCTTTGTACCACCAGTAATTGAGCCTCTTGTTCTTTGTACCTCATTGATTTCCAGGCTTTAAGGACATCGTGCTTGTTTAGTCTGATCTGCTGTATAACAGATTCCTTGAATTAATTTCCCGTCTGCAGTCAGCAGTTGTGAATGCAACCAAGCATACATTTTGGGGGAGCAAGAGAAGAAAGGTGGAAGCATCCCATCTTATTTTGAAAATTGCCAGTGCTGGATCCTTGGCCATGCCAACTGGAGGAGTTCTCTCTCTGTTAATTACCTGAAGTGTTGAAAAATGGTATCGTTGTTTCTGGTTTGCTTTCTGTTGAGCTTCAACTTTCAACCTTTGGTCTCGTTATGCCTTTGTCTGGCGGGCTGAGAGCACTCTCTGACAGGTACCTACAGGCTGCGAGCTGCCTTTTAACCTTCTCTTTGATTGACTTCCTTGAGCTCCTTGCTACAAGCCTGGGTTTGTTCTTGTGGTTGTCCTCTGAACTCTCTCCAGTTTTTCCAGCAGTATTCTTGAAGTGTGGGTACAGGTATGAAACCTCACACTCCCATCAGCTGTGCCAGCCCAAGGCCCGAAGATAACAGGGTCTCTGCTGGTACGTGACATCCCTCGCCTGTGGAGCCAAGCACCATGGACCTGCCTTGTGAGCTCACCTTGGGCTAATTATGCCTCTTACCTCAGCCAGTCCTGTAGGTCTTGTATGTTTAAAAAGTTTCCACGCACCCATTTCTTTAATATGCCAAGCGTCTCTTTAATCTTTCCGATGTATTTTTTTTTCNTCGCCTGTGGAGCCAAGCACCATGGACCTGCCTTGTGAGCTCACCTTGGGCTAATTATGCCTCTTACCTCAGCCAGTCCTGTAGGTCTTGTATGTTTAAAAAGTTTCCACGCACCCATTTCTTTAATATGCCAAGCGTCTCTTTAATCTGAAAGGAGCTTTAGTCCAACCTTTCTGCCTGTACCAGCCACACGTCAAAAATTTTTACAAAGCTGAGAGCTGCTAGGAATGTGTTTTACAGAGCTGGGGGAAGGAAAGTAGTTCACAAGAGGGGAATAGCACTGAGATGTATCTCCAGTGGATGGTGGGACAGGACAGATGCATACCACTGGCTCCAAAGTCCTGCAGGTTTTTTTGACCTCCTCAGATCTTGATGGATTGTTTTCTCCCATGAAGATTAACCATGGAGATGGTTAACCTGCAAGTCCTGTGCCAGTCAAACCTGTCTTTGCTGGCTATGGAGTGTAGCACCAAGCTTCTTGCCTGGGAGTCATGGACTGGCTGCTCCCATTGGGGGTTTGGGTCAGTGCTGGTGAATTTCTAGATACTAGACAAAGAGAGTTAACTGTGTTTCCAAGTGAGGTGTTTTTATTATTGGTTCTATGTTATTTCTTATGTGTAATGATTCAGACGAAACAGGGGTCTTGATCTGATGGGGAACCTAGAAAGCTTTTTGGTAATAACATCCAGATGTTTCCTTAGCACATCTGCTTAAGCCACTGTTGAAGTCAATGCCATCAGCAGTGCTGCTGGTGCAGTGTTTTACTGCCTGCTGCTGTGTATGATGCTAATTTATGAGTAATGCAGAAATGGAGGAGGGGGAAGTTTAGCAGCAGAAGCAAGGACAACCAGCTGCCGAGGAAGCGTGGGAAAGGAAGGCAGTCCAGACTGTAACCCAAATTATTCTTGCTTTTACCATTCGTGTAGGGTGTTTGGAAGTAGTGTTGCATGTAATTGTAAGTACTGTGCCCCAGGTTTGCCTGGTTACAGGTCACTGTGTACCTGTGCTGTTGCAACTCAGCCATGTGGGCAAGACATTTGTCTGTCTGGACATTGACTTCAGCTGAGAGCAGGGCAAGCTCTCCTTGTGCAGCGACTGATGTGTGAAAAGATACTCCTGCCTGTCCCCTCATTAGTGGGAAGCCGTCTCTCTCCCTGGTTATATCTGTTTAGCACTTCAACACTGCCTTGCTAATCCCTGCGCCAGGATTGTCAGCATGCGGTGTTCCTCCAGGGAGGGTCAGCTTTGGGACAGCTCAGCTGCCTCATGCCAGGGCTTTGGGCAGCCAGGGTACTACTGGGAGCTGCTTTTAATGTCACTGTGTCAGCGTTGTGCCCTGCCCAAGGGAACATTGCCAGCAGCCTGAGGATAACGTTCCATAATTCCCAGTGCCCTGAGCCGTGCAGTGTCTTTCTAGGCTGCACACTCCAAGCCCTGGGTCACAGCCCTTCCCATATGGACTCAGGTCTGGTGAGCAATGCATCTCCTTACACCACGCTGCTCTTCCTCCCTCTTCCTCAATGACTTCTGCTGGTGGCTCATTTTCAGTGTCACAGAAAGTGTGTCTTCAGAGCAGACTAGTTTGTGGTGCTCGCTGCAGAGTACTGACGTGGATGCCTGGTCCTGAAAGGTGATGGCAGCCACAAGGTCTTTGAAGAACAAAAGAATCTCATCTCCCCATAGGAAGGCTAGTGTGTCACCTCCCTCCAGGGGTGGTGGGGTGACGTTGGAGGTTATGCAGGTTAAAATGGGAGAAGAAGGTGGAAATGTGTGGTTGGGGTGTGGCAAAGCCCTTCTGTGAGGAGGAGATGTTGGTGTGGTAGGTGCCTGTGAGATGAATGGCCCAAAGGTGTAGATCTCATCCTATTTCTGCCTCTTCCTCTTTAATGAGTGACACAGCACCATGAGCTGGCCAAGGATGGGCCATAAAGTGCTCTTGGTTACGTGTCAGAGTGGCCCAGCTGGGTGATTCACAGGATGGAGGTGGACATTGTACAGCCCCAGAGGAGCGTGCAGCACCTTGGTTTGTGTGTGTGGTCCTTCAGAGAGTAAAGACCCTGAAATAGCACTGCAGGTCTTGAAGCAGGAGAGACAGCATGGCTTGTTAGTGTTTGTCATGTGAACACAGAAAGCAGCAAGAGATGGTCAGAGAGACACGTTTCTGGAGCTGTGGATGGCATTACCACCCTCATGGCTTGTTTCCAGTTGTCATCTTCTTAGCTGTACCTCCCGTGCTCCCAGGGCATGCCAGAGCCATTTGCTTCCACCACACCAGCTATGATCTTGTTTCTTCTGGCAATGAACCATGCTGCTTGGCTTCCCTAGCAAAGCTGTGTTTGAGCATCAGTGGCTTTGTACCTCCTGTGCCACATCCTGCAGCCAAGGAAGAGGTTTCTTCTGCAGCATAGACCAGTTTTCGTGCTTCTCATAGAAAGGCCTGGGCTGGAAGAGACTGTAGAGATCATCTATTCCAATCCTTCTGCCATGGGCAGGGCCCTCACTTTACTGTTGGTCTCTGTAACTAGAACATTAAATCTGGGTAGGACCAAGCTTCCATTGATATAAGAGAGCTCTTCTTTTATGAGGCTAAATTAAAAGTTATTCCCAGCTGCCTTCTAAACCTGAGTTAGTTTCTATGTCACCAGCCCACCCTGGCAATCCATCTCTCCTTTCTGGGTTGGAGTTAGTTTGCAGGTCCTCCCTAATGAGATAGGGCTGCTGGCCTCTTCTTCTGCAGATCTTCCTACCCAAAGAAACCTTGTAGACATCTCCACTGTGTTTATTTTCCATCTCTTCAAATGTCCCCTAAACACAGATGAAGGCTGTTTCTTTCTTTCTTTTTTCTCAGGACCATTACGTTGCGTTGCTTGTGTCTGGCCAGTGTTCAGGGGAGGAGCTCCTGGACATCATGAAAGTCTTTAGTTTAGATAAAGTACCTAAATGCTGTGTTTCCATCTCTCTCTGCACACACACACAAAGGGCTATTTTTGATAAAACTTAGAATTTAATCTAGATATGATTTCTGGAGTTGCTCCTGCTTCCTCAGTGGAGCAATATGTTATACCCAGCAGAGCAATATTTGCATTAGTATTAATCAACACACAGTGTAATAATTTCACTAGTTTGTGACAGTCTGTAGTTGAACACTTACATTGTCTTAGGGTAGAATTTACATGTAAAGCTAAAAATATTGTATTGTGTATTAAAATCCATTTAATTTGATTAAAGCAGTTCAGTGTTTCCTTTGTCAGCATTTGAGCTGACTGTTACTTTGTCACTAATCCCTTGCCGTATTGCAGTTGAATGTACCCTCAGGAGACAGTCAGCTTCAGTAAATCCTCCTTTTTGGGAAAAGTATAGTGAAAATTTGGAGAGGGTTGGCTACTGACAGTACATCTAAACTTTCTGACTCCATCTGCATTTTGGTTTGTATTTGAAAGGAGTCTTTGTTTCTAATGGAAGTTATAATACAAAATGTAAAAGTTTGTGACTCCAAAGGGAAATTTTCCAGCTGTTGAAACAAAGTGCTTCAAGTAAAAATGAGTTTCAATTCAACAACCTTCAAAATTTCAAGATTTTTATATTTCTTTCCACTTATTCAGAATGGTAGGAAAAAAAATATCGAGATCTTTAAATCCCACAAGGATGATAGAACTGAATTTTTCAGCTTTCTTTGACATCTCTTATTCATCTCTGTTCGAGTAGTACCTTCCATTGGCTGAATCTTGAGGCAACAACAAAATGTTCTTTGGTCAATACTGCAAGGTCGGGGTGTCCTTTGAAGGGTGAACCAGATATCACTCCCTTGATACTAATAGAAATCATGTATAAAACCTGAGGGTTTGTCAGTCTGTCCTGATCCAGATATTAAAACTCTGTTTCCTTTATAGGTGTATGCACTGTTTGGATGATGAAACTTGATGAGCTGCAATTCAGCTTGGATTATAGTATTGCAGAAGACGTTCTGAACTTGCCAGGCAACCCTCCTCCTAGACTTCAGAGACAGAGGAGCTTAAATTTATATTTCCAATGTCACACAAGGAGATAGAATGGAGTTGGCTGCTTTGCACAAGTAATGAAAATCAATGCTGTGTTGCTCTTGGAAGGAGTGCTCAGAAGAAGAAAAGCCTGGCATATAGATCTTGGTGTAGAGACAGATTTTGGCTGGGAAGAGTGTGCCCAGGGGAAGATACAAGAAGAAGGAGAAGAGGTGATGTTACAAGGCAGCTTCCTGACCTTCAGGGTGGGACTGAAGCTTTGTAACAAGGTAAAAAAAAAAACAAAAAAACAAATGCAAAACATTTTCTTTCCTTCGTACCTCACTGAAATATCCATCAGACAAGAAGTGAGATGAATAATGAGTCCATGCATTGAGTAGTTTCTCCTGCTGCCCCCAGTCTCTGCCCTGTTCCCCTGGCTGCTTCCTGTGTCCTGCATCACCCATGCCTTGAGCAGGCTTCATGTAAAAATCATCAGCAAATCTCAACTGCCTTAGTTGTCCACATATCTAAGACTTAATTTTTCAAGCATTTCTGCTCACACACACAGATACACATTAAATGTGTTGTTTCTGGAGGACACTTGTGCCTTTATGCCTGAGGAACTTGCTGCTCTGTTGTTGGCAGTGAGGATGACAAGTCCCTCACACTGTTTGCACTGCACTCTTTGCAGCTCCAGAGCAGGAAGGACAGTGATGTGTTTTCCAAACTGATGAGATACAGAGAGAGCTGAAATGTATAGGCTTTCACATGGCTTTGTTCAAAGCCACAAGAGAAGAAAGGCAGAAAATAGAGCAAAACTACCTGTTTCCAATTTACTACCTTCGGAGAATTGAAAAAACATTGGTTGTGGAAAAGAAAGTTGAAGCTTGATTTAGTTTTTAGCTTCTTTCCTGCTGCAAATGTTTTTCCTGATAAACATGCATGGCTCCTCCCATGTTGGACCCTGGGCTCTGGAGTGCTGGAGGCATTCCTTGGAGGAGAAGGCTAGCCAGGATGACAGGGGGTGCCAGGCTTGGTCTGTTCTAGCGATACAGCTCCATGGGCACGGGGACATAAGGCTTTTCTGTGCTGCACTTTGTGCACTCCCTGTACTCTGAAGCCTGTGTGGTGGGGAGGGTGGAAAGGGTTCATCAGACTTTCCCTCTGAGTATATGTGGTGTGTGTGATGTTGCCATGAAGGCCATGCCAGTGTGTGCATGGGGACTGATGCTGTTATGGCAGTATTCCCTAATAAATTTGGCAATGATGAAAAATGCTGAACTGAACTCCACTGAGGTGAAAATCCCCCCTTTTTCTTTATATCAGAGATTTCCTGGCTGTCCCTCACCCTCGTGTCTCAGCACTGAGCTGGAAGGACCATCACTTTGTATTAGAAGTTTTTAACCTCTGTGACTCATTCAGTTGTTGGTCTAACTGCTGATTTTTCCAGTGAGAATGCTAGTGACATGAGTAGATATGGTGGTGGGAAGATACCACTGTCTAGGAAGCAACAATGGTTTCACATCTATGAAGAGACTATCTATGACTAAATGTGTAGCTGCTACATTTCTAAAGCAGATTTGAATCAGAGAGAGGAAGGACTCTTTCAAAGTCTGGGTCTGGCCCAGTTCCTTGGAAGAACCAAATTTAAGTGCTTGTTCATTAAGCCTAAGTTTCTGTTTCAGAGTGGATGTTTAGATGTTAATCTTGTGTTTGAAATTTCCCCATTTAAAGGTGAGGTGAGAAAATGTGTGTGATACACATTGAACAGCAGCCACACTGTTAAGTAGAAGTGGCTGTACAGAGTGTGACCATCTAGTTTGGTATCTCCCTTGGTGATAGCTAGGAGAGGAAAGAGTGTAAGAAAGAGTGCTTTAGGAATGAGCTTTCCTCAGCAGATCTTTGCAGAATCCAGTGGTTTAATGTGCTGAGCATTTCTTGGGAGTATCCTTTATGAACATGGATCAGATGTTCCTGTTGTGCTCAGGTTACGGAGCTCATTACTCTGAGCAACCCAAGCCATGCAGTCTCTGGCCCAGTATTGTGTTTATATGGATTAGCCAAGGTCACCAAAATCAGAGGTGCTAAGTTGGATTTGGCCAGGGGACATCACAGCACGTGGTGCCCTGATGGTCCTGCTCTAATGACCAGGAGATTGGAGCTCACCCTCAGTCCTGAGTAATTCTGTCATTTAACCCCTCCACTTCTTCCCCTGGGAAGCATCTACTGGCACTTCATAGAAAGCACCAGTCATATCTGTGGGTGTGAATTCCTGTGTAACAAGTAGGATTTAATCAGAAGAACAGACCTTAGAAAATCCCGTGCAGCTCAGTCTTCAATTAGTCATGGAGAACTGTTGTCTTCTTGGTGGCTTGATGCTTAAAGGAGAGAGATACAACCCCGTGTATCTCACAGGAGCCTCTTCTAAGTCTCCAAAGAAGAATAGAGTGTAATTTGGCACTTGTTATTTCATTGCATCAGCTTTTCTGGGTCTGGGAGTGCTCTTAGCACAAGCAAATAAATTACCCGTCTCATTTGGCTGCATGCACTGCAGCCAGCCATATGTTTGAGGCTGATAGAGATTCTTATCTCATGAGCTAAAATTACTGAATGGAGGATGACATTTCTTATCAAGGGCTTTGCTGAATCAGAGAGTGGCCCTGGCACCCAGCTCTGAGACATCACTCCTCTTTGTCCAGCCTCCCAGCCCAGCAATAAATGGATTTGTGTCTGTAGGTCAGAGGTGCTTGTGTCAAGGTTTTGTTGCAGATTGAAGCTCTGAGGGTTTTCCATGTGCCTGGGAGGATGTGGGATTGAGGAGGGAAAGCGAGACTGTTCATGTGACTAAAACAGGGCATCTTAGAGCTGTGCAAATGCATCTTCACTTAGAAGCCCTTGAATGCACAGCTGACAACTTGAGGCTTCACATCCAGGGACTCTTTTCTCCCACTGGGCAAAGGCTTTGCTTCTGTGGTGTGAAAAGCTATCCCCTCCTACTGACAGCAGCAGCTTTTCTCCAGACTTAGAGCTTGCATTTCTCCATCCTCCCACCTCTTTAAGGACAGGTTATTTTCCTTCCTCTCTTTCCATTTCTGTCTTTGGAAGTTACCTGGTAGCTGCTGATGAGTCAGGGGGTTGTCTGGGTGTTTATCAGGTAGGAGAGAGACAGAGAAGCTTCTCCCACCAAGCCCAAGCACCTTCTTTTTGCGTTGGCTTTGCCTCTTAGAGCAGAACTGACAGCATGGGATGTTCAGCTTCTGCAGTGCATCATGGCAAAGCTCTTGATGGAGAGAGGAGGGACTCTCCAGTGGCCTTGGTGAACCCCCCTAACTGAGCACTGCCCACAACGGCAAGTTTGTTCTTAGGAGTCCTCCTTGGCAGGAAGCAAGACTAGCTACCCACCCAGCCACCCAAGCATGCTCAAACTTCCCATAAGAGGTTCCTAGGAAAGGCATCTCTGAATTAGCATGCTTTCCCCTCGCAGGAGGGTGTCTTCCACAGAACAATACTCTTGTAGTGTTGTACTAAGGGCGGGGTCATCTCTCAGATCAAAATAAATCTGGTAAAATGCCATCTTTGACAGAGAGAGACTTAAAGTGCCAATTCCTTCTGCCAAGTGGTCCCAAATGAGTTTTTCAGTTTATCTGTGACTGTGGCAAGGTACTTCACTTCACCTGTAATTAAAAGTATCTTCAAGCTGGCTTGCACAGGAGGAGGTCAAGCCCCAGATGTCCAGCAGAAGCCATTCTTTAGGTCAGTATAAGAGTGGTGGCTATGCCCAGTACAGTGAGAACATTGTGGCTGAAGGTCCCACTATTTGCACCCTTCCTGGCTCAATCCTGGCATGCTCTTGGAAGCATGGGACACATCTTTGAGTGATGCTGCCCAGGGAAGACCACTTTATTTCAGAGTCAAACCACCAGCAGTGCTCTCTGCAGTGCCCCTTGAGATGCCCAGAGATAACAGCCCTCTGTGGTGTGGCAGTGGGCCAAGGCTGTGCTCTGAGTGACTCCTTGGGGAGGCTCCTCTGCCATCTGCACCAGCTGTCAAGAAATGCTGGGGCTGATGGGTGCAGGATCCCCAGGGTGCCCCATCTCCAGGGTAGGGTGGCAGGGGTCAGAGACCAGGACAGTGCCACCCTTCTCATGGATAACACTTCTGGGGATGTGCAGCCATCTTCCTCCTCTTGAAACAGCACCCGCAGCCTGATTTTCAGGTTTTCCTATGTTCTCCCTCCTGTGTTCTGATGGTGCAGCCCATCATCCATCACAGCTTGCAGCATGGGAGTCCCAGGCACCTGCAGATGCTCTCACATCTGGGTACTCCTTCCTTCAGACCTTTTCTCTTCACCATTTTCCTTCTGAATCGTGCTGAGTCACCCTGACCTCAGCGGAGCAACCTCAGGCCTGCCCATCAGCCTCTGGCCCTGCACCAGCAGTTGAGCAACCACTGCCCTGAGGTCATGCTGGGATGGAGATTTCCAGGGCAATGGATGACCAGCTGGCCCTTGGGCTTTGCTCCCCAGCAGCGTCTGCATGCCATCGCAGCACAGTCATGCTTTTCCCCATTACCTGGCTCCTGCTGAGGTGGCTGTTTACTGCCTGTTTGCCTTGGATGCAGTGCTCTCCTGTCCTATGGGAATAGATGGTTGCCTCAGTGGGGAATTGGGGAGGTTGTGGGGAAGTGCTTTGTTTAGGGCTAGTGACCATCTGAGGTGACCAGCTAGTAACTCCCAGTTGTCAGCCTGGCCTGTTCAGCTGGCTGCCTGCTTTTAATACAATTGCAGGATCATGTTTGATTTGCTAAAAGAAAGAGCAGAGGGGTTTCCCTCCAAACCATTGTCTCAGGCATTGTGTCTGGCTGTGACTTCTGAATTGTTGCAGATAACCTCGGTGAGTTGGGCTCTGGCAGCGTACGCACAGTGTGCACCTTGCACACCCATGGAGCTCACCCCAGATGCCCGTGGGTGTGCAAGCATGCAGCCCACACACTCACACCCAGCATGCTGCACACCCACATCCTGCAGCCCATGCAGCCATGGCATCGTGGCATGTACCCCACACACCCAACACACCCAGTTCCATGCACACTGCAAGCTTATTGAGATTAGATGCTGGGTGGCAGTGCTTGAGGTGATGAGAACTCACATCTTTGCTTTCAGTTCCCAGACTGAGTTTGCAGTTGGAAAAAAAAGCAAAACCTGTCATTTTATTTCTCAGCTGAGGTAATTTTTTTTCTAGAAGCTGCTACTGCACAGTCAACCTGGAACCCGCAGCGCTCTTACTAGAAACCATTATCTGGGTTAGACTGACACGCATAATGGGGAGGTTGAATTGGCTCTAACACATGGCTGGAACATTGTTAGTGCCCAGTGTTGGTCCTGCTCTGGTGCAGCCATGGGTGATTTAGTGGCCTGTGGAGCAGCTACACCCCTTTTGTTGTGGCTGCAATTGATGGTGACTGTCAAATGTCCCACATGTAGCTCTGGGAGTATGGGAATGGGGACTGAACAGGCTGAACTTCCAAATATTCCCAAATGCTCATATCCATAAATCTGTTTATCATAGATGCTTCCAGCCAGGTATGAGTTGTGGAGTATAGGAGAGCCTCCAAAACTTCTGCTCCGTGCTCAGGGCTTCCCAGTAACAGCACAGGCTTGTGCAAGCAAGCAGGACAAGCCAGCAGAAATGCATTACACATGGGGGAAAAGCGGACTGTTTTGGTCCCTACCATGTTGAGCAAGCCAGAATACATCTTTTAGAAGGGGAGTCTTCAGTAAAAGTACCTGAGAACCTCTCCTTTCTGACTTTGGTGTCTTGAAAACGGAGCCTGCTTTCAGAGATGCTGTGGGCAAGCCCTGTGCCCTGCACCTTGTGCTTGCTCAAGCTAACCCTCAGTGCCAGCCTTTCCCCATCCAGTTTCTGTCCTCATGTCTTGTACTTGATTATCTTCCCATCTGATGAGTTACAAGCAGCTCATTTAGGTAATTTCCATCTAGCTCTAATTAAGATTCTACATGCTCTTTTATTCCAATAAAAAAAGGGGTTCCTCTTGATTGCTTTTGAGTATGGGAGCGTGCAGCCGGGTGCCCTTGACTTCGGCAGCATTTAGGAGCACGTGTAAGTGCTTTCCTGATCTGAACCAAAACTGCAGTAAATCTTGACGACTCTCAGCAGGAGCCTTTCATCTGCATGAAGCTCTGTAAATGAAGGAAGTGTTGGCAACTCTTGGAGCCAACAGAAAGAATGTGTAAATCCTGGCAAGGAGGTGAATGACCGTGGAGTTCAAAGCATGACACGCTCCTTTATGTACTCTATCTCAGTTGTCAGGAGGGAGTTAGCTCTTAAAATGTGGTGCTGTGGATGGGGACTGAGTTATTTTGTGCTTGCTTTTGTGTTTTGGACTTTGCCAAGCATTCAGGAGGATGGGTGCTGCCCCATCCCACAAACTCCAACTGGCTGAGCATTGTGGGAGGAAGGATGAAGCTGCTCTAGAGTCCTTTATTTACTTTGGTGCTGCAGGAGTAACTTTACAAAACAGTCAGTCCATAGCTCAGGAAATATTTTCCTGCTGACTACATCCCTAGCTAGCAACTGCCCTCCCACTCTGGGAGTGAAGGCAGGAAGAGCAAAGTTCTGGCTGAAAGTCCTCCTTTTTCAAATGAGTCTGATTTTTATTTTTATAAGTATTCGATTGCTGGGTTATTCTTTGAGGTATCTTAAACTGGGCTTTGCAGGATATTTCATGTCTTTGTCAAACTTTCAAGAGGGAAGTGTCTTAGTGATGCTGTACAACTCCAGAGGGCTGCAGAGGATGCAAGCAGGTGGTAATGCCAGAAGGAAGGGATTAGAGGTCAAAATAAATGCAATTTATGAACAGACTTCGTGAAGAAATTCAGCCTGATGAGAGCATGGAGCAGTAAAACACCTTCTTAAGGAGAGACAGAGCATCACTGCTTTGCTTGTGTGACACGGGGAAGGATCCAGCTCTCTTCCCCAGGGGATGGGCTGGTGCATCTTTTCCATCTCTAATGTCTCTGCTTCCTCATATCTGATGTAAATAATTTATAAGGCTCGAAACGTGATCATGGGGCCGTCTGTGCAGGAGGAAGATTAAAGCCTGGGGCCAGCAGTGTGCAGGAGACCTGGTACCTAATGCAGTGCCTGTTCTCTGTGGGCAGTATGCCAGGTGAACAAGTGCTGGATTAGTGCCTGAACCCTACTAGAGTCATCCCACACAGTCCTTTTGTTCTTTCCATCCCTTTTTCCATGTCTCCTTCCCTCCCTCCTGCCCCTATTTTCCTTTTTCTGGTTTTTTTTTTTTTTTTTTCATTCCTCCTTCCTTCTGTTTTCTCTTTTGTTTTTTCCCCTCTTCTCCACTGTTTGCCACTATTCTATATATGAAAAGTCAGCATATCTTTTTTCCAGGTAGTAGTTTTTGGCTATAATTGAGCTGTGGGTATTCTGACCATGTAAGAACTAAATGAAGGGGTTGTCACTTCTGTACTAGTCTTGCTTCCACCTGTGGGTGACAAATCACCTGTGGGCAGAGAGTGGAAGACTGTGAAAAGCTGTGCTGGTAGTAGTCCGAGAGATGACTTGAAGTGCCCAAGTTCAAGACCCTTGAATTCAGCCGAAGTAGCCAGTGAATGTCAAACTCGTCAGGCAGGGTCTGGTGTGAATAGCTGCAGAACAACTGCAGCACAGGTTCACTGGCAGGTCCCAGAACAGTTGCACAGGTGTTTCAAACTTTCTGGAAAGCAACACAATGTAGAGACAATTCTTGCTGGTTGTGTTGCTCCCTCACTTGGCAGGCTTGCTCCTCACCTAGAGCTCCAGAGACTAAGGGAAGACAAATCAGGGTCCATTAGCCATTCTGAAGCAGCAGCCAGAGGTGTTGGTCAAATAGCTAAATAAATAGAACCCAAACTCCAGAGGTGGGCTCACTTCCAGGAGAGCTGCTTGTATCTACTCTGGTGTCCCAATGGAGCACCTCTCCTGTGAGGTAAAACAGAGACAGTTTGGGTTGTTCAGCATGGAGAAGAAAAGCTTCTAGGAAGACCTCAGAGCACTTGCCAATACCTAAAGGAAGCTATAAGAAAGCTGGAAAGGGACTTTTTACAGGACGTTTTACACAGAGTGATAGGACAGTGGGGAATGGCTTCAGACTGAAAGAAGGCAGGTTTACGTTGGACATAAGGAAGCAACTTTATACTGTGAGGTGCTGAGGCACTGGCAACAGGTTGCCCAGAGAATTTGTTAATGCCTCGTGGCTGGAGGTGTTCAAGGCTAGGCTGGATGGGGCTTTGAGCAGCCTGGTCTAGTGGAAGGTGTCACTGCCCGTGGCAGGGGGGATTGGAACTATGTGATCTTTGAAGCTCCTTTCGTTCCCAAACCACTTTGTGATTCTTGAAATCCTGCAAGTTGTGATCTCCTGTTTCTCTTGATCCATTTGCATTAATTTTAGAGGGAAGGAACATGACATTTTCAGTCCATTCAGCAGCAGAGACATGCTTGTGCCAAGATTCCGCTGGCAACTGCTGCAACTCAGAGGTGGCAGGTTCAGTAGAAAGGTGGAGGAGTGGCTGAGCCCAGAGCCTGAGTATAGCATCCCTTCACCTACGCAGCTGAGCAGGATCAAAGCACCATAAAATGCCCTGGACAAACGTTAGTGAACCTACAGAAATATTCTCTCAGAATATCACTCCTCTCTGATTCTCCAGGGAAGCAGGTCAGCCTACCAAATGCAACAGGAGTCAACAATAATTACATTTATAAGGGGCATTTGCTGACTTAATCTCTCCATGGCTTTGTCTTGGCATCTCTTGCTCTGTTTGTGGAGAGCTCATTTAAATGGATAGTTGCTTGTCCCTGTGCCTGGGTGACTGGTCTTGTTAGTCCTCCCCGTGTCACTCCTGGAAGTAAATTGCAAATATATATAATTTTAAACTCCGGGCTTTCATTACATCATATTCAGCAGCACAGTCTCCTTTTTGTACCATCTCAAATTTATCCTTCAAATAGCACACATAATTTTTTAGCAGCATTTCAAAATGCTGCAATAATGTTATTGTAGACGCAAGTATTGTAGCTATTTATAAGAACAGGATGCTCTCAGTTTCCTGGGACTGTACAGTATTTTCAATTTTTGGCTTCTCTTTGAGAATTGTGTAAACCACTCTTTATTTTCAGCGAAGCATCTGTTTTAGCTTCGCGATTACTTTGTCTTTTAGACTGAAAGGGGCCTCAGAGCGTTTTAACCTCCTGCTTCCCCTGCCTCGTAATCCCCCCAGGGTTTGCCAGGCTCCTTCCCAGCATGAATGGGGGGCCGGAGGGGGAGCAGGGGAAGGGGGGATTCGCTTCCGATGAAGTCAGCCGGGCTGGTGCTGCGGGGTGGGAGCCGGGCAGGACCCCCCATCCTCATCCGTGCCTCAGGACGCTGCCAGCGCCGGATTAGGCAGCGCAGCCCTGAGCTCGGAAGCCGGTGGTGACTTCACTCCCCCGCCACTGACCTCCTCATGGGAAGCTTTTCCCAACAGGAAGATGCATGAGGTTGTTAAATACTTCCCAATATCTGGCTGAAGTTTCCCCTTTCCTAATTTAATTTCATTTTGCTTATGATTTAGGTGATTATTTAATAAAAGAAAAAAAAATCACTTTTTTTGACAGTTTATGTAATTTTAATATTTTTTTCAGTTTGAAACATCTTACTCTATTTTTAAGTAGATAAAAATCCTTTGGTCTGTCACAGGTGCAGTGGATATTGGCTTTAGAGAGCATCTCCATCTCCACAAATTTCTTTATCCCAGTGTAAAGGGATATTTTAGAAAAAATTAAGTCATAGGTTAAAAAAAAAAAAAAAGAAGTGTGCTTGAAAAAGAAGGACATACCAGACGTGTCTGTTCTTTTTTTCCCACGGTCATAACTTGTTGCTGCTTTCTTTTCACGTTTCCATTGGTGATTGGTGGAGTTCCACCCCTGAGCAGCCATCAGCAGCACAGACCCTCAGTGCTGGGCAGTCCTCGTGTGTCTGCCCAGGTCCTGGGCTGCAGCAGGCCTGCAGCTGAGTTCCTGTGAGGAGCAGAATGCAGATGAGTGGGTGAGCCCTCCTTCTGCTGTGGAGTTCTTCGGGAGATAAAACACCTCACCCAAACCCAAGGAGGGTTACAGCATGGTAAAGCTGGAGCTTGAAGCCCTGCTGAAGTTCCAGCACCTCAGCCTTGGGCTAGGTCTTCTCCTGGGGCTGCTGGAGCTCCGTGGGGAACTTGGGCTGTGTTGGGCCATGCTTGGCTCTTGATGCATCTTTGAGTTTCATTGAACTTCTGCTCTTGAGGGTGGTAAAGGAATTTATGTCCACCAGAAAACACAACAGGTGGCAGAAGCCTTGATAAATTTGGTACCATGAGAGCAAGGAGGAAGGAGACTGCTCCTCCTTCCTGTGTCTCTTCCTTCCCTTTTCCATCTTTCCTCTTCCTGCTTGGCACTCTGCCTCTGGGACTCAACCTCTGCTTAAGGGGTGCCACCACCCCTCCTGGTCAGGAGGCCAGTTGAGCAGCTGAGAGGTGCTGATTTTTGGAAGCTCTGTGAGATGTTTTTGTTTGCTCATCTTGGAGATTAGGTGTGGGAACAGTTGCAGTCTGAGATGCCAGTAGCTGACAGTTGCATCTGACATATATTTCAATTTTTGTTATCTTCCTGCAGCTGTTTTCACAACATTCATATGAAAGGTCCACTTATCTCACTCCTTCCATGGTAGAAAAGGCTAAAGAAAACATTCCTGTTTGTTTGTGTTGAAACTGGTATGGTTTGTGGCTTTTATGTTTTCTTGCAGGGTTTGGTTTTTTTTTTCTTGTTTTGTTTTGTTTTGGTTTTTTATCATCTTGAACTCTTGAGCAGAAGGTAACAAAACACTCAAGGGCAGAGTCTTATCTCTTCTACATCAGTGCAAAGGTAGAACTGTCACTGACCATGGGATTGCATTGTCTCATTTCAGAGGCATGCCCTCTGTTTTAAATAAATAGATTAATCCCTCTGCAAGTGCACATTAATTTTCCACTCCCTTTCCTTACTCACTAAGGTATGTTGCATTACAGTTATTAGGAGTCACGCAGGTCTCCTATAACACAGCAGTTGCATCATTATTAAAGACCTTTTGTTTTTATTCTTCAAAGAAACAGCTGTATCAGCAGGATAGATGGAGAGGGGATAATTTGGCATCCTGGAGCAGTGCATTGATCCACACAAATACAGCTTTGCATGTAGGGACCGGGGCTGCACACATCTCACTACCCTGCATGCAGCCAGCAGCACTGTGGAGTTTCAAAGAAAGCCTGGAAGCTGGGGAGATGGAGCTGTGTGGTGCCTGCAAGAGTGGTCAGGTTTGGCACTGGAGCTTCTCTGGGACACGAGGGATTTGGGACACAAGCTGTGGCTCCTCTTGTCCTTTTTTTCTGATGGCTGGTGCGGTCTCCTGCTGTTCAGGAGATGTTCTCCAGCACAGCAGTGGTATTTGTCCAGCCTGGAAGGGTAGTCAGGGTCTTGTTTGCTTTTGTTATTAGATTAGCTGAGAGGCTGCAGGCTTGGGGAAGGGAGAGCTTGATTTCTCATGTGTGTGCTCTTAGGTGTGCTGGGCTGAGACTTGTCTGGTGGGGAGGCAGAGGGGTTTATGATGTCATTGCAAGTCTTTGTGCCTCTGGTCATTAGCTAGATCATAAAAATCATAAGATTTTTAAATTGGCTAAAGTTGGCATGGAGTAAGTGAGTCAGACACTTCCCCCTTTCCTTCTTGTCGGCAGATCAGTGGTGGGCACCGAGGGCTTCACTTGCTGCTCTGCTCCAGCAGCTCCAGGTCAACTGGAAATTGTTTCTAAAGGCTTCGTTCCTTTGATCAGTGACTAGTGAACTCAGGTATTTAAGGTAAATGTTACAGCTTTCTGGGAACTGTCACCTGAGTTGCCACATAAATGGCGTGAAATTATTGTCACGGAGCCAGTCGGCTGACACAGGAATGTTTTCCAGTTGTGTGGAGATATAAGAGAGGACCTCTCAGTGCTCCTGGATGCTGAGGAATTCAGCCTCTCAGCCTTTCTGAGAAGAGGTTTTCCTGCCTGCTTTGTAAGCTGTGAAAACAAACACACAGATGAATAGAATTACCCGAGATCGTGTAGGATGCTGCTGTGCTCGAGATCAGAATCGTCATCTTCCGTGTCCCAGTTTTCACTCCATCTATTAATACACCGTGCTATTTTTAGCCCTCTAAGTAGCCACGTTGTTTGTAATTAGCTTCACTAATAACTGCTCTTCCATACGCTGCAGGACCCAGCAGTGGAGCAGCACGCTTTTCCGAGCCAAGCTAAATACAAGGGCGGCTAATAAAAGGCATCCGCGTTTCCAGTTGGTTGCTGCTGAGCAGACACGTGTCCTTGCAGCTCTTGTGATCAGTCAGCTGCCTAAATACAGCTCCTGCACTTGGGTTAAGGACGAGGAGTTGCTACTCAGGGTTTCCGGGGCGTTCCCTTGCTGACCTTTCAAGAAAGTGAAGAAGCACGGTCTCTCCCTCTGGCGTGTGCTGAGTCAAGGCTGCTGCTTTCGAAGAGAGGTGGCATCTCGCAGTACCTAGAGCTGGAAATTTAATTAATGGCTCAGACATCTTAGGTGACGGCTGTATTTACACCCCAAGAGAATTACTAGTTACTGTAGGGATTGGGAGGTGCACTTGGAGCAGCTGCAATGAAGCTGAGTGACCAAACCAGATGCAAATCCAGCAGATGACTGCAGAGGAGATGATGCTGAGCTGCAGTTCTCTTGAATTCCACCAGTGACTGCAATTTTGCTCCATTAAAAACAAAATAGCTTCACCAGTACCAGCACAAAGCTACCTAAGCAAACAGATACATTAGTAGTTAGGAGGAACAGACTGCTTTCACGCATTTTCTTTTAAGAATCAAATCTCCAAACTTACAAGCCCAAAATAAGGAACCCAAAAGTGTTCTCTAGCGTGCAGAAAATGAGGAGCTGAATGACTGCAGTGCTGCATCGCCTTACTGCATGCTTGCCATGTGACTTTTGCACCAGCTTTGTGTACACCATCAGCTGTAAGGGCAGCCAAATGAGCTCCCCTTTCAGAAAAGGCCCACGTCAGAGGGTTATTAACTCGAGAGCTGTGACCTCTTGTGAGAGCACAGCTTGGTTGCCTCCAGATCTGCAAGATCTGGGTGAACATCACCATGTTTTGCATGCAAGGTTTTTTTCGCTCTCCTTCTTTGATACAAATATATGGAGATAGTTATCTTTAACTGTGCACACACTCATGCAAGCCAGGCTGGTTCACTGAACACTGGCACAAGCCATGTGTGCTTAAACCAGCAGTCTTTATTCAGGCAAAGCCCCTGTTGATTTTCCCTTGCTTCTGTAAATTCCAGAGCCTTGGTCCAAAGCTGGCAGTGCACATTTGTTTGCCTTTGTATCGTAATACAGATGGGCAATCCTTGTAATACAGCTACATCTATTTACTGATGGAAATGTGCAGACCTGTGATAGGTTGCTACATAGGTTATTATTGATTTTGCTCTTTTTATTCCTGCAAAATTGGCTAGGCTAAATGCTATATTAGACCAAAGAGACCTCTCCTTTTTTCTCTTTTTTTTACCAAAAACTGAGCTGGCAAAATGGTCTTTTCATTTGCAGGAGTCTCCTAATTTGGGTCTAATACTGTATCACACATGCTCCAAAGCACTGACAGGGTTAGATTACATCTGTGGCCAGTTCAGTTCCTACTCAGCATTTTATTTGCATCTTGGCAAGAAGATATGACAGTTTTTCCCCCTCTTCCCTCTATACTGATTTCGTATGAAATACATGTTTAGACATTTTAAAGGCAATTTTGATCATACAGCATAACTGAAACAAAAAATACCAAACCAAGCCCCAAACCCAAAATTAAAAAACTCCAGTAGGAAGATCTCAGAGGAGAACCTAGAAAAACAGGAGGGTTTCTCAGAGGCAAGTGGCCTTCCCGAGAGTGCTTATTGGGTCCAGTTCTCATGTTCTTCAGATAAATTCAGATGGGAAGAGGTGGACAGGAAGAGTGGGATGGGAAAGCCTGGAGCAGCAGGTTGCTTGTTCAGTACAGGTGTATCAGGGAGAGATGGATGACCTGCTGAAACAGAAGGATGCTGATGCTTCAGGAGCAAATGGATCTCACCTGTTATGGTGGTAATTAGGCTGAACATAAAAAGAAAGTTTCTAATTTTTGGGGAAGCTTTTTAATAAGAGTGTTGGGATTAAGGTGTTTGATTTGTTTCTGGGCAGGATTATGTATTTGCCTGAGGTGGGTGCGTATGGAGTTCATGCTCCAGGGAGGCCTTTCTCAATCCTATTTAAAAAAAAAAAAAGGCAAGAAAAATGTGTATATGAAAATAAGTTTGAGGTTTCAGGAGAGATTAAGTTGGCCTGGTTTTATTTCTAAATGACTGTCCCCATACAGAGTCTGTGCTCCAATGAAGGAATCAGTTATATTCCAAGACTGATAAAATTAAGTGCTGAGAATGACTGTGTGAGGGTGTGGTTATGTGGCCCTTTTCACCTGGTGTGAGTGTGCCCATGCCACAAGGGTTGGTCCACTGTCTTTACTCTCTCAAACAGATTTCTGTCCCATCCCTGCTGTTGGTGCCTGGGTGCACATGATCTTGGAGCACTGCAACACTGACTTGAACAAAATTTAATGCAGAGGGAAAACACAGTCTAGCTTGTTCTTGATTTAGTCAGTTCCTGCACTTGTCTGACAAGGGCCTTTGTCCCCAGGGCAGGTAGGGAAAACAGAGGTCACCCTGAGCAGTGCTGGGGCTGCAGTGGGCGCAACAGTGTGTCCCCAGTATGAGAGGAACATGGACTTGTTTTAGCAGGTCCAGAGGAGGTCACGGAGGTGATCAGAGGGCTGGAGCATCTCACCTGTGAGGAGAGGCTGAGACAGCTAGGGTTGCTCAGCCTGGAGAAGAGAAGGCTCTGGGGAGACCTTAGAACACCTAAAGGGACTACAAGAGGTCTGAAGAGGGACTTTTGAGAAGGACATGGAGTGGTAGGACAAGGAGGAGTGGCTTCATACTGAAAGCGGCTAGGTTTAGTTTGGACATGAGGAAGAAATTTTTTTATGATGAGGGTGGTGAGATGCTGTAACAGTTTGCCCACAGAAGTTGTAGGTGCCCCATGCCTGAAGGTGTTCAAGACCAGGCGGACTTTAAGCAACCTGATCCACTGTGCCTGGAAACTGTCCCTGCCCATGGCAGTTGATTTGGACAAGATGATCTTTAAGGTCAACTTCCAACCCAAACCATTCTGTGATTCTATGAAATGTTAGCCATGACAAGAGCTCTTATTTTCCAGTCCCTTCCAGGTAGGAGGAGACAAAGGTGACCATCTCAGGCTTCACTCTTGGGCGTGGAGGTCTTGGGGTTTGGTGGATCTGTGCTGGTCCCCACAGCCATGCCCTTGTGCCTCTCCCCACTTGCAGGCAAGCTGACAGAAGCGTTGTGCCCACCTTGGGATCCCCTTGCCCACAAAGCCTCACAGCTGGGCTACAAGAACAGCAAATGGGCTCCTCTGTTCTGTCAGGAGCATGCATGGCAGCCTGTGTGAAACACTTTAGTGGCTCTGAGGTATCAGCACAGGGTGATTCATGCATGGGGTTTTCTCTCACTTTCTGGCATGTGTAGCTGGGGAGGTGTTTGGAATTTTCTCCCCCACCCCCCAGCTCCCCTCTGAAATCTCTGTGAGACACCCATACCCCCTTGGGAGACCCTTGGGGTGTTTCCTCCACCTCCCCAGCAGTGACTTCTCTGTGAGAAAGTTCTCTAAGGCTTGGCCTCAGCTCCTGTGGCTCACCAGAGTCTACAAGGCTCAGGCAGGCAGCAAACACAAAGGTCGCATATGGCTGGGTGCAAATGAGCCTGTGTGGTCATTCAGGGTTGCTTTCATCAAACAGACTTGAAAGAAGGTGTCTTTATCTTTTGCTGTCATTGTTTTCACCACTAAATTATTTACAATTTAGTTGTTGTCCTTTAGTCAAAACAGAGAGAGGTGGGGAAGCATCCCCCATGTTTAGCATTGTTTTGCACCCAGTGCATGGCTGGGTTGGGGTTTCTCTGCTGTTGGGGATGTTAAAGACCCTGACCCCAAGCAACTCCTCCTGAGCACTGTGTCCTCACTTGGACAATCACTGACTGCGAAGCAAGGGAAGTGATGAGCACAACCCCCAGACTGACACGTCTGACACTGGAGTCCCAGTCCCAAAAGCTGTGTCATGTACAGCCCCTGTCATAGGTGTTGGCTGAAGCATCCACCAGCAGGAAGGGTCACATTATGGTTGATTTAGTGGTACTTCACTCATATTCCATATGGTCCCTAATATTTGTCTTGGAGCTTGTGATGTGCATGTTTCATCCAATGACCCCCAAACCACCTTTCCCTCTGCCACTTTGAGTGCTGTTGTGCTCACCAGATACCATCCCCTACATTTTATTTCTTTGATAACATGTTCTGATAGTTTTTTTCCTTCCTTCTTGTTTTTTTCACAGATTTATCTGGAAAGTATGACTGACAGGAGCAGCTTACTCACCATTAGATAAGTATTGCAGATGACTCATGATGGAATATTGATAGCTGTGCTGATGAGATGGATATCCTGTTTTATAACAGTTGTAGTGTGATGCCAAGGGCCAGGAACCTTAATTTCACTATCCATGCTTTTCCGTGAACATGCTTTGGGTCTCTGGCACCTTTTCTCCTTGGTTTGTCCATCTAAAGGGTTCACAGAGGAGGTTTTGCTTCCCTCAGTGGGGTACAGGGTATGGGGCAGCTCATGTCACCCTGAAATGAAAGCTAGTGTTGAAAGGCTGCAGCTTTTATAGCTGTTCTCCAGGACATGCAATATTTGTCTTTTTAATAGATGCCATCCATTAGTGACTTTCCTCGATTCTTTGGGTTTTTGTGTTTTGTTTGTGTTTTTTCAGAGCCATTATACCTCTTCTTCAGCAGAACTAACCAGAAGGTGCAGAAACAGGTAAGGCAACTGCTGTTGCAGCATGTTATTTTTGAATCATTAAGGGCAAAATACTGGCTGCAGTAAAGTGCAAAAAAAAAAAAAATCCCATTGACACAATGGCAAGTGAGATTTGTACCCAATGTACTCAGCTCCATGAGAGGCCCTGGAATTGCTACATTCAGGGACAAATTTGCAGGCTACCTGAGACCATGTGTCTTAACCTCCCTGTGCTTCCAAAACCACTGGCCTCAAGGCTGTGTGAGCAATAGATGATGAGATTTAAGAAGTGATGAGCAATAGAAAGGAACCTGCCCTTGGGGGAGATGCAAAAGAAGCTGAGCTGGGAAGGTGGGGGATATGTACAGGATGGCAGGAGCTGCTGGGGAGGTGTTAACCCACATGGGATGGCAGGGGACTGAGGTGGCTTTAGCTTCAATGGGTGCAAAGGGCCATACAGCAGTGAGGGAAGTTTGGAGTTAAAAGGAGAAATTTTTCAAGGGAGCATTGCAGCAGTGAAGGCCATGCTGCCAGTGATGGCAGCATGTGTGGCTCTGCCTGATGGACCTACCTGTGTGTGGTGCTGTCACTGGGGATGGCTGGGACCCCACCTGCACCACACTCTGGAGCATCACCTGTGGTTCACACCATCCTTAACCTGCCGAGGATGTTTGGTGTCCATGGAGGTGGTGGGCCATGACAGAGAAGCTGTGGCCTGAGCAGTGTGTCCCTTTCACCAGCAGTAGCCTGGGGCAAGATCTTCCAGTGGGGCAGTGGAGATGTGTCAGGTGCTGTACCTGATTTCTCAGCAAATATGAGCCAGAGCCCAGGAAGAAGAATCTGGCTTGAGGATCTGGGCTGTGTCCCAACAGTGTGATTTGGGTCTCAGCATTTACTGTGAGGGTGGTGAGACACTAGAACAGGTTACCCAGAGAAACTGGATGCCCCATCCCTGGAAGTGTTCAAGGTTAGGCTGGACAGAGCTCTAAGCAACCGGATCTAGTGAGAGATGTCCCTTCCCATAGCAGGGGGGTTGGACTAGATG
The DNA here is from genome assembly GCA_013399835.1 of Leptocoma aspasia. Classification (NCBI taxonomy): domain Eukaryota; kingdom Metazoa; phylum Chordata; class Aves; order Passeriformes; family Nectariniidae; genus Leptocoma; species Leptocoma aspasia. The sequence goes on from VXAX01003394.1 coordinate 2,488,737, forward strand.
GGCCTTGAAGGTCCCTTACAACCCAACCCATTCAGTGGTTCTATGATTTGGATACTTTGTTACATTCATTGGAGCTTCTGTTCTTCAGTCTGTAACGACACTTTGGAGTAAAGAACTGGGTCCTGCTTATGCGTAAAATAAAAAAAACATATTGCATCTGGCTCCACCAGAAACTCCTGCATGATGGCTTGTAACATAGTCTTAGTTAGGTCCCTGCCTCATAGAGTAGGAATGTCTTTAAGGCCTCCTCTGTTTAGGCTCTGCATCAGAGATATTCATGCTATGAAACTACCTCAGGAGTAAATTTTTTTGTGTGACAATCTGATGTTGCTCTTGGTAGAAGGGATGGGAGTTTGGTGTTTGGGGATCGTGTAGCATCCGTCAGTGAATGCAAGGGTCAGGGCATCAGGAATTTTACCAGCATGTTCTTCCACCTTGGGCATATCCTCCTGCACTGACATGCCTAAAAAGCCCCAAAACTCTGACAAATGCTCTTAACCATCACTTGGTGGAAATATTTTTGGGGTAGAGAAATGAGAACACTTGTCCCTGCCCCATTCACCTTGCATCACTGGGGTCAGGATGGCAGCTCAGAGGCAGGATCTGTGCTTCCCCCGTGGGTGGTCTCAGCTATACATATTCAAATTGAGCACCCAGGCATGTCACCTCAGTGCAGCACGGGCTGAGAGAGGCACAGGGGCTTTCCAGCCCTGCAGGCCATTATTAGTAAGAGTGTTTGTGTGTGGTGTGTCTTTTGGTTCAAGCTGTGAACTGCCACTGGGCTCTAAAAACTGCTGGTGAGCCTTGGTAATAGTATTGCAAAAAGTTTCCGAGAAGCGTAATAACTTCCCTAAATATATATATATATAGTATATCTAAAGATGCTTGGGCATTTGTTTGTGCTGAAAGTTTGCTGACCCCAGTAGAGGGGATTTGTACTCCTGCCATCATTTGGGAAGCTCAGGCAGGTAGTGGATAAGGAAAAGGAAGTGGTTGTTGGGGTTTTGCTTCTCTCTGCCAGTTTGGGATGGTGGATTTGGGGGCATGTTTGAGGGTTTGGTGAGTAGGTAGAACAATTTATAGCAACGTGAGTGGCCTGTATAGTAACATCAGGATTGTGCCAGCTAAGGAACTAGATCAGGGATTACAGATCCCAGGGCACCTGAAGTCCAAATAGATTTTTAAATCACACAGGTAATTTTAAAAGAGATAATTAAGTTTCTGAGTTCCTCAGTAGTGCCTACAAATGTTCCTGCAAATGGCTCATGAAACACTTGCAGTCTATAACTTCTGCCAGAGGAAAATGTGCTATTAGGTGGAAATTAGCTGCCCATGTGGCATTTTCTGTCTTGGAGTCTCAGGGAGTTTTACTGAGATGTGTTAATACAGCTGTGCTGAGGGTACTACTCATCTGCACGCTCTGATAACCATCCTCATGTGAAATTAATCCCTGTGGAGCTGATTGAGATGTTGCTGCTTCTGGTTCTCAACCTACCTAGTTGCCAAAAGCTGCTACCCACAGAGGCAGGGCTAAGGATGAGCTAATGTGCATCTGCACCTTATCCCTTGTTCTGTATGAGCAAACCTATCTTTGCTTACTGGGAGAACTGGAGCACCAGGTGGGAAGCTGAAATGTGGGATATCTATTCTGCCTCCCCTTACTGGGGCAGTGAAGGATTAAAGGCTGGAAGTGCACTGAGGTGGAGGCAGTGACATGTCAGGTGCTGAAGTTAGGCTTTGAGAGCAGTTTTGCCCTCTGGAAGTGTCTGCTTTTTTGCATTTGACTGGTTGGCAGGGTGGGAGTCATCTCATGGCACACCCGCCTCCCCAATGTACCCCATGTAGGTCAGCAGTGCAGCTTTTGGTTTATGCTGCAGGCAGAGGTGATCTAGTCAATATTATATAGCGTTTAAGGTGTGATGAACCTCTGATGAATGGAACAAATTGCACCTTCATCTTCCTTGGCTGTGTGGCAGATTCTTCATCACCTGCAAAAACACCCCATGCTGACTTGTTTGGGTGCAGGTGCCAAGGCTGCAAACACCTTTCTGTGATGACATGTGGCGTGCCCCAGCCAGCTCACTCCAGCTGGATACGATACTTCAGATGGCTCTAGGGTGGGTGAGATGAATCCTACACCTGCTGTCTGGGGAGAGAGGGGGGTGTTAAAGCAAGTTTAGTGGGTCCTTCCTGAAGCAAGTCTGACTTTCCATCCATTTCTGAAGATGGTGGTCAGATCAAGGCAGCTTGGAGAAGGGAAAACTATAGGTCACTTGCAATTTGGCAGTGGCTGAGTCACCCACAGTCTGTGCACCCACTGCATCTGCGACCTGTGGATGTGATGAGGAGGCAAAGTAGGGCTTGAGGGCATAGCACGAGAACAGTGCAGAATCTTTTCAGGAATAGTGTTGTTTGAAGGCAGTAAATACTGTCCTTTTACTCAAAAATGCAATTAGTTTTGCGGCAAAGGTTGTTTTCGGTCTTGGCTCAAGGATTTCATAATTTCAGCACTTGCCTTCTGGAGGTCCACAGGCCATGTGAGCATGGCGAGCACTGGCTGATGGGTGTTTGGTGAGCGTTCTTACCCTGGTGTACAGGGATTGTTGTGCCACTGAGCTCTGGCCGTGTCTCTTTCCAGCTCCCAGCACCTTCTCCCTTTTAGAGGATCCTTGGTGCAGGTGTATGGGGCTGGCTCTGCCATCTGCACTGGTTGTGGTGGCAGCAGATTTCCCCCCTGCATGGGGGGTTCTCCCTGGCTGCTGCAGATCTTGAGCAGGGAGCTGCTCCAGCTGACCCTGCTATTGCAGCAGATCTATAGATGTACTATGAACAAGGAGGAGGGGAAGCACCTGGAGACACATCTGCATTGGACCATGTCACACAGCTGTCCTAAGTGGGCAGCATGCCAGTCAGTAGGTCTGCACAGTGCCAGTGTCCTGCCCATATGGCCTCACCAGCCTGGCTGCCTGTCCCAGGCAGTGTCAGCCTGTGCAGGAGACTGGTGCTCGTTTGGTTGTGTCTTAAAGCCTTGATTGCTACCAGATCATTACCCTGAGCCTCCCCCAGCTTCATTTTTCTCTTTGCATTTGGAGTTGCAGCCTCAGTTGAGTGAAAACACTAAAGCTAAACCCTGTGCCCCAACGGCTGCTCATCTGAAAGTGTGGAGCCAGCTTGCAGCAGCTGCTAAAATAGCAGAACTGAAGTGGGGAATGAAAAGTGAGATGGTGATTAAGACCCAATTTCCTGTCGTGGCCCCGCAGTGTTCCTGCCGGCAGTGGAGACATTGGCAGCAGTGGTGTGAAATGTCTCAGCCTTCTGCCTTGGGCTGGCTGAGCACTCACACTGCCCTGTGCTGCTCACTTGTCTCAGTGCTTTGTAGATGTTGGTTTGGCTGAGCTCAAGGGGACCATGAGGATCCTTTGTAGGAAGGGGGGAAGGGTAGGGAGTCCATGCAGGCTGGTCCTGGCTGAGATGGGGCTGGAAGCAGCCGTGGTGAGACCCAGGCCAGAAGCAGGCTGATGTTAGTTGCTTTGTGTTACCTGGAAGACATGAAAGAGTGCACAGGATTCGGGAACACTGGTAACACTGGTCCTTTGGATCTTTTTCTCCTATCTCTGCCAGTAATTTTCCTTGGACCCACCATTTAGGACTGGGAGAGAGGAAAATGAAAGAAAGAGTAATTGCTACTAAAGGGATGGTGAAGCTCCCTAGCTGATGCTGTTTGTTCCAAGGGCACATGGGTTATTCACCTGTCCTACTGCTCAGTCCCTTGTGTACCTAAATGTTGTAAAAGAGCAAATGCATTAGAATTGGTTTATATTTTTAGACTTCTTGCATCAGAAGTTCACTCAAAAGAAATAATGAAAAATTGAGTGCAAAGATGATGCTGAGCTGATGGCTCTTCCTCTAAGGATACTGTTCCACTTGCACTTACTAACATGCTCTATGTGTATGAGTATCAAAGGCAGCTTCTTGTTTATTTCTCACCCTGGAAGTGCAAATCACTGCTCTCCTGTCTGTGCTCCAACAGCTCCTAGGTCTGTGTTGTAGAACCTGGTGTGTTTCAGCAGCCCAAACTACATCATTGTAAACTGCACCCTTACTGACTGGAGCAGTAATGTGCAAAACAGAGATGGGACTTTCTTACACTCCTTCATTCTTTGAAGAAAGCCAGTTGCAAAACCCACTGCAAAGAGTCCAGAATCCCACAGACCATGGTGTTTGCTCTGCACTTAGTGGTTACCCCATTTCTTTCTGTGTTTGAAAGTCAGAGCAGCTCCCATCACCCACCCCTCTTAAACCCACCAGAATCTCTCAATAACTTTTGCTCTCCAAAGGCAAGTTACTGCTTAATTGGGCAGCATGAGCAACCACTGCTTGAAACTGTTGGCTTTTGCTCTTCCTGCCTTCTCTTGGGGCCACCTGCACCTCCTCCAAGGCTGCCCCTTCCTCTGCATTCATCCAGCACCCAGTGCCATCAGCATGGCTGGGGAGACTTCTATTGTATGAGGTCACGTAACTGCCCTGCTCAAACCTGATCAGTTTGAAGGAAATGTAAATGTATTTTTCACAGAGCAAGTAGTCAGCACATGGGAGAGACTCTCACAGACAGTGAGGGAAGGTGAGAGGGAAGCTGTTGGGGAAGATGTGCTGTTTCCATGTTAATTGCCCTGAATTGGTGTCTTCTACTGCCATTACTTTCCTCCAGCCCAAGAGTACTCCTCTGCTGGTGTGCAGCCTGGGGTGTGCATGCTTTTGCCAACATGCAAAAGGCAAGGAAGGGGTCAGAGGGGACTGTTGATCATGAACCTGGCAGAGCATCACACATCATCTTTCCTGTGTGAGGAGGGGCAGCTTTCTTGTAGAGAAACGACTTCCTGCTCTCGTGAAGAGACTTATGTGACATCCTCTGCCATGGGGGAGAGGGATATTTTATACTCTTCTGGTGCCTTTCATACCAGAGGAGTTGAAAGTGCTTTTAAGAGTATTTTCATAGTCCTGAGGAAGGGATGAGCAGTATGTTTTGCATGAAATGTCCTTTCCTGCCAGGAGAACAGCACCCAACTGCAGCAGCTGCAGTGCTGGGAGCCAGAGCTTTTCCAATGTGCTGACTTCTGCTGGCCAGCAAAGCAGCACCACAACACAGTGTCCTTTCAGGAGTCTGTAGGAAGAGCTACCCAGAATTGTTTTCAGTATTTTAGGAGCTATTTTGAAGGAGAGTGGATTAAAGGAGAAGAGATAGTGCAGACATGGAAGGTAAACATCTGCATTTTGAGCAGGCAGGACAAATACGGCATTGAGGTGATAGCAGGGAGCAGATTGCAGATGAATTTCAGTGCATAATGCCACCATACAGATACAAAACATTTCCTTGTTTGACAGAGAGATCTTTCATATCAATCTAAGGAGGAAACAATGCTTGGTTGAAAGAAACAGCATAGGCTTGGTCTGGTGGCACCTAGCATATTCCCTAGTCCTGATTTCCCAGGCCAGCAAAACATGAAGGATATGGAAAAACAGTAAACTTTCTCCTAGGATCCAAGCCAGAAGAGCATTCTTCTGGGATGATCCAAATGTCTTTAACTAAACTCCTGCAACTGAGAATGGCAGTTTCGTTGGCATTTGTTAGTCACAGCACAGAAAGGCAGCAGGTTGTGTCACCATCCTGACTTCCAGGTGATGGTCACAGGGCAGGGAGGCTGTGGCAGAAGCAGAAGATTTGGTGGAAGAGGAAGGATCTGGGAGATTGGACAGGGTGATCTCAGTGTCCGTGTCAGTCTGTGGAAGAGGGCAGGCATGGCAGCTCATCAGTGTGTCCTGATGTCACTGAGGATGGTGTGCAAATGGCAGCTCCTCATCCTGTGGTCTTTGTCTAGAGCTCTGTGGCCATCCACTAGCCTGTCTTGGATGGCTTCTCCAGTGTGATCCCATGTTCATGACCACATCTATCAAGCAGTGCTGGCATATGGTGCAAGTTGGGAACTGCAACCAGAGGAGACCCTGGCTGGCATGAGCCATTTCCAGTGGTCTCCCTGCTGCTTTCTGGCTTTGCTCAGTCTGGTAGTGGAAGATGTGCTCCACCTTGCAGTGTGTGCAACCCAGCCCAGAAGCTGCAGGTCACTTTGATTTGCCCTCCCTTTGCCAGCTATGCCAGCTTGGCTTGCTTGCCAAGTCCATGTTCAGCATGGCAAGTGTCAGCAGCAGAGCCAAAGGATTGCCAGGGTGTGTTGGATTCTGTTTGCAAAGCTGCAAGGAGATGAAAAAGGACATTTTGTCTGGGGCAGGGGAGGGGGAAAAAGGCACAAGGAGTGATGCCATGTAGATTTGTTTCATTCCCTTGAGGAAAACAAAGCATCTCTGCAACAACTTGATGATCCTGGAGGTCTTTTTCAACCTTAATGATTCTGTGATTCTGTGACAGGAGAGCAGCATGGAAATAAAAACTGAGATAAAGAAGAGATAAAGAAAGAGATAAAAACTGCCTCGCTCCTTAGCAACCTTCTCTTGCATCTCAGCTCACTGGCTCTCTTTACTACCAACAGGAGGGAATAAAAAGGCAGAAAAAAAAGCGCCACGAGATGAGTTTTGAATGGATGCCAAGGTTGATTTAATTAGATGTATTGAATTCGTTAACTTGTGAACAACGTGGCTGTCACGCAGCACAAGTGACGAGCTGCGAGTGGCGCGGCACCGACCTGCCAAAAGGCTCAGCAAAGCAGAAGGATTGACCTACTTCCCTGGGCTCCATGGAGAGCACAGGCGAGTGCCCTCCGCTCGCTGTTGCCGTGCTCCCTGGAGGGCTGTGCAGGGGAGGGCTTGCTGGGCTGGGGGCTGCTGGGCAGGCCAGCATCGCCCGTCATCTCCAGCAGGAGCCCGGGGCTGGCTAAATGTCCGCGTGCCCTTGGGAGGCAGCTCGCTCAAAGCAAGGGCTCCTGCTTTGTGTGCTGACTTCTGTCTTCTGGCTGACACTGATTTTCTGCTTCTCCCACCTAGTGCATCCTTAAAAAAATACCAGTGTTCTCTGATAATGGGCCTAAATGCTGTTGCAGCTGATAAGGGTGATAAAATCAGCCATGCACACTGCCATGGCAACCTTCAGCAATTGCTCTTTGGTCTTGATTGTGTCTGCTCTTTGGTGTGAGCACAGATGTGTGGGTTAGGTTGAGACTCAGCCAGGGAATCACCTGAATCTGGAGGATTTGTTTTCTGTTATGAGCTCTGAAATGGATGTGGAGCAACTGAGCTGCTCCTTGTCTTGCTGGCCACCGTCAGTGTGGAGCAGAGCATGCTTCCCCTTGTACCTTGCTGGAGCCCTGGCAGTGCAAATTGCATCTTGAAAGATTTGTGAGTGCCGGGAAGGAGGCTTCCAAAAGATAAATTTGTTTCCAAATGAATTCTGTAATTGTTATCAAGAGGAACTGCTGGGTGTCTGCTCCCAGGTCTGCCATCATGCAATGCATGCGGAGATCCAGAGTCCTCCCTGCAGTGACCACAGGATCCCTTTGAGATCAGTGTGGTGCATCCTGGACAGGTAACATTCCAGCTAGAGAGGTCCCAGCAACTGAGTGGCATTCTGATGTTCTGCCCCTAGTACCAGCCATGAGCCAAACTCTGTGTGTTTGACAGTCTTCTCCATCTCTCCTTAGTGTAAATGCATGAATATGTCCTGTCAAACCATGTCTGTTTAGTGGTGAAGAGAGAATGTGGATTTCCTAAGCTTCCAGCATGGAAGTGGTGCTGTTGTGATAGGGAGTGTTTGCCAAGACCTTTGGAGCTCGAAGACACTGACAAAGATGTTTGTGAAGTGCACTAGTATTGAAGTGGTGCATGAAACCGTGGTCTGGGTTGCGCTGAATATCGCTGTGTGACCAAATGAGATGCTGACATGTAGGGGAAGCTTAGGCACACCGTCAGCCTCCTCTGATACTGTCAGTATGAAGCCCGGATTGGTAACACCAGGCCAGGTAGTCACCCACTATGGTGGGAAACTTGCTATGTCAGTGGGGAAATGAGACCAAACAGCATTGGGGAGGTTGTCTGAGGTTGCGCAGAGAAGACAACTGGGATGTTGTTTCCCACCACCCAAGCTCAGGTCTTTTCCTCTTCTTACCTCAAGTGTGGTTTCTTCTCCTGGTCCTACAGCATCGCTCAGCTTGAGGAGAGAAAGGTTGCTTGAGTGGGGAGATGAAAGAAGAAATGTTATTTCTTTGAGCAGTGTCAAGAAATTATATGGGAAGAAGAAAAAGAGGACAGATGGAAGGAATCCAGCTGTCTTCTTCTGCAGAGAAGAAATCTCTTTGTAGCATTGAAGCTGCTTTCAGGGTTCATGATTCAGCTTTCAGGTCAGTTGTTGATAGTTAGGATGTTTTCATTTTGACTTCATCTGTTGACAAGGCAGTAAGAGCTCTGTGAGGACGTGTATCTCTCCATCACATATGACTAATTGTATTGGGACAGCCACAAGCACAATAACACTTCTGTTTTCCTCCAGAACAGCTCCATTACAGACTGCCTGGTAGCTGAGCCCCAGCAAGTGTTTTTGCAGTTTTGCTGATTGTGCAGCCCAGATAACCTGTGAGAGAGCAAACATGGAAAGTGTTGAATATTCAGCTCAAAAACCAGAAAACAGACTTGTTTCGCTGCTTGTCTGAACTGAGTTTTTAACCGTGTGTTGTCAGTGCTTTTCAGGAAAGTCATCTCGTCTGGGACACGTCATCTGGCAGTGAAGTGCTCCCATTTAGGGACAGCCATCAGGAGTTCTACAAAGGCCAGGGCTCATGGCTAGGCACTGTTGTCTTTGCAGCTTAGTTTTGTGTTTTACTTTTCCCATCTCCTTGGAGAGCTAAACTCAATCTGTGCAAAACAGATGCATTTTTAAACAAGATTTGTCTTAGTCTTACACTCAAAAAACTGTCACCAAAAAAGCCAGTGGATAGCAGAAGCTAGCAGAAGACTTTCTCCAGATGTTTACTGCTGTTGATCCTATTTTTGCAGGAACCCAGGAATTCTGGTGCAATGTAAGAACTGATTTTAAACTTCTTGGCATTAAACTGGTCACCCCCTCCTCCTCAGGGTAACAGCTGTATTTATTAATGAAAGCCACACTCTCATTCTTCAAGAAGTGTGTTGGTACAGATGAGCCTCTGACCTCAATGTATCAGCTCAGTGGTCAACAGCCTTATGTAGAGCGAGCTTTGGTGTGCAACTCTTCCACTTGGTGAGTTTAATCTATGTATGGATTACAGCAGAAAGTTCTCTACAAGAGGCTATGCAGGTTTTAAGCTGCTCTTGCCTTTGATGAAATCATTGCTTGCTCCTCAAGGAGATTTGTCATATCTGGAATCTGCATTCATAGTGTGCAGGTGGGCAGTCTGTCCAGCATAGGGAGGTAGCAGAGATCTTCCTCTGTCCCCTTTCCCTAGGAGGGAAGCCAGTTTTCCTGCCTGCAGCAAGGCACCGCTTCTGATTTGGGAGTGCAAGACGACTTCTGTCATGATGCTGCCACAAGGCCATAGTTTCTATCTGGGTGTTAGAGGAATTAGTCGGTTTGTTATGAGAAGTCAATGCCCTCAGAAGGTAAGAGCTCTGTGTGCTCTTCTGAGACCTTCTGAGGGCATTGACTTCTCATAACAAATTCACCGAAGGTCCATTTCAGTCTATTGCTCCTCTCGTTTCTATGCTGGCTTTCTTGTTTGTTGTTGGTGGACAGGAGTTACCTAAGGAGCTCTGAGTGACTGAATAGAGGAGCTGAGCTTGGGATGAGAACTTGGCAGCTGCAGATGCCAAGGAGGAGACTGCTCTCCTGAAAGTGTGGGAAACTAGAAACTGGAAACTGGCAGAGTGTGCATGGCATTATGACTGTGATCTGCCCTGGATGAGTGCTCTGCAGATGCCCCTTGCAGGGGCTAATGCATGAGTCTGCAGCTCTTAAAAATAAGGATGTTGTCCAATGTCCCTGTCAGCCTTGAGCGTAGTTCCCATCATTCCTGTTGGATGCCCTGCGGTGGGAAGAGCAGGCATGCTGGCTGCCAGTTCAGGTCTAAAAATGATGTCTGTGCAAAGTCCATCCTTGTCTGGACTCCAAGGGGCTGCTGTGCACAAGGCCTTCACACAGTTTTCTTAACAGGCTCCTTTTCACTTTTTCCAGGGACTTGCACTGTGCTTCATTTCAGAGTGATCCAGTGAATTAACATATTGTTGCTGCTGCCTGGGTAATTGCATGCCCAGGGTCTGCTCTGCTCCAGCACAGTCTTCCTGGCTTCTCAGAGAGAAAGCATCCTTCTCCTTTGGCAAACAAGGTTGCAAAGTATTGCCCTGAGGCCTAGCTCAAAGACTGGAGGAATGGGAGGGTGGAAAGAGGAGAGGGAGGCTGTTTCTGAAGGTATGTCTAGCTTCAAGAGCTTACCTATTAACAAGGAGCTGGAGATGGGGTTTTTCAATCTTTATTTCTGTACAAAGGTACTAATTTTGACTGAAGCTATGGTTTTCTTGCTGATGTATGCAGACATTGGTATGGGTGCAGTTACAGAAATTTATTTACAGAAATTTAGCACAAGTCACGATGAGGACTCAGAAGTGCTTGAAATGAGCTGTCCTGGGTCACACAGGAATTTCAGCACAAGTTGAAACTCAGTGGTCTGATGCCCTCTTCGTACTGAAAATAAAACTCTTTGAATAGGTAGGTGTAAAAATGCTTGCTGGTCTCACTTCCAAGTACAAAAAAAACTCACACGTGGGTAAACCTCTAGAGCCTCTTAAGTTCCTGTCAGACAAGACCACATCTCAGAACACTTTGGTGAGCATATTATCAGAGCTGGATGGGTTTCTTAATGCAGATGCAAGTTTGCATTTTTGAAAGATTATATTTGGTCAGGACTGACTTCTGGTGGGGAGCTGGCATCCCTTAGGCAATGGTCTCCAAAAAGAAGTGTGGTTATGTGCGACATGAGGAGGGCAGCTTTACCTCCTAGCACAGCTTAGCTATCAAGCAGGTGCATTAAGAGGATGGGGAGGGATAGTGGGGAGGAAGTTGATTTATGGCTCTGCCGCTGACTTTCTTGGTGACCTGGGGTGACAGGATGAACCTCCCCTTTTCCAACCTCTTCCTCTTCTGCCCACCCAGCACGTGTGACAGTCACCTTGTAGTTTGTATGAGTCCTTCTAAAAAGCTGGAACCTTGGTAGTGCTATCTGTAAAGTCCCTTTCCATCTTCTCAGTTGTGAACATTTCCTGTCCCTTAGCAACATAAGCTATTTTGACTGAAAGGAAGACATTTTTCCAATGCTCTTTATGACACAAGGGATGGAGAGGATGATGTGGCCATGTTGACAGTGTAGCTGGGTCATCCTGCACCAGAGCTGTGCAGTTTGTGGGGCAGAACGAAGGCTTCTTGAGGCATCTCCATCCTGTGGAGTAGATGGATGGATAGATGCCTTGGGCAGTATGTGGAGAGCCCTTTTGTGTTTGGCCTTGCCATGGGGCTTAGGGAGTCCCCTTGTTCTGTAACTGTGTGTGTGTGTATTTATGCACATATGCAGGGAAGAAAGATGGACAGCTGAGATGAACAGTTGCATGTGGGCCGCTGTGGGCCTGCATGCAGGACTGGGGTTTGTTGTGTCCTGAGAGGAACGTAAGGCACAGTGCCCAGGGGTGCCTTCTGGGCCTTCATGATCTTGGGATGTGGTTGTTTCTCTAACTCTTTCACTTGGGGGATATCACAGTCCCTAAGCGCTGAGTGATTCCCACCCTTTCCTCCAAAGCCTTTGCTCTGGTGGCAGTTAGAAGATGGCCTGTAGGATAATAGAGGCTGAAAGGGATCTTGGGTGGCTCAGCTGTGAGATCAGACCAGGTTGTTCATGACTTTGTTTGGTCAAGTCCTTCTTTGGGTGAACTCGGCTGTGTTCCCAGTCACCTCCCAGTGGGTGCTGGGGCTGCTGCTGCATCCCTCAAAACCATCTCTTGCCCTGGCTGAACGAGCCCAGCTCCCACAGCCTCTTCTCTTCGGGCAAGTCCACCGGTGCTCCTCCACTGCACTTGCTGTAGTTTGTGTTTCTTGTACCAAAACAAGATGCAGTGTCTAGATGGGGTCTAATGAGTGCTGAGTTCTCCTGGCTGTTTCTGCTCCTGCAGCCCAGTACGCTGTTGGTCTTTGCTGCTGTTTCTTTCCTAAGGTCCAGTTGTCCTGTGGTCCCAACAACTGTTGCGGCCCTTGAGGAGTGGCAGAGCTGCTGGGACATGGGGCTGTGCCTAGATGATTGCTTAAATAGGACCCCTGTAACTGTGCTTGGAAAGCCTGAGTGTTTCTCAGCAGCCAGGAAGGAAGAGGAGCACAGAGGAGTCCTGGGGTGGCAAAGACTTCTTCTCCCTGCTAATGGTGTGGGCTCCTGTAGGGAGAGGCACAGCGCACAGACAGATGAGGCGATGACCTGAGTTCTGCAGAAAAAAGCAAAGAGGTGTAGTGTTACAACTACACTGTCTCACTTACTCATCTGGAAAGCAAGATTTTACTCACTGCTGTGCTTCCCATGGGGCTGTGACTGTTGATGGCCATGGACAACTGAGGTCCTGCAGTACCAGTGCACAGGGCTGTGGAACATCCCTCACTGTTGGGCTTGAACCACGACCCCTGGGAGCCATGTGCAGAGGAGTAGTCTGCATTCATGTATGTATACCATACTCAAACAAAATGCTGCAGTTCCATGCTGTGCTGCCCAGTTGGTCTGTGAGTTTCAAAGCAGCAACCTATATTCTTGACGATCCAAGAGCCTTGGGAAAAGATCCATTTTTTATGCTGTACTAATTTAATAAATGTCGTCTTTTAGTGTAGGAAGGTAGCAATGAAAGACAGAAAGGAGAAAGAAAAGACAGAAAGACCTGTACAATCATTTTAAAGGTTTTCTGCTTTTCCATTCATGTTCTTTTCAGGAAATGAAACTGGCTATATATGGTATAGGATTGAAACCACATATCACAAGCCACTGTCAAGTTCATGAAGTGACCACATTGAAAAAGTAGTGAAAAATGGGTTCTTACTAGTGCCTGCCTAGCCTGTAGGAATCCTGGCTGTGGCTTGTGATTGTAGTAGGGTGAAGATTTGCATTTTCAAGTTGGCGGTTTTCCTTTTTGCTCTTCCACTTCCTACAAACTAATTTGGTGCAGTGTTAATTGTGAATCTGGAATGCAAATCAACTCACCTGCTTGTTTTTTCTTTCATTTTCAGATTTTCTAAGTATGGAAGCTCTCCTGAGGAGCTGCATTATGGGCTGCTGCCCCTGGGATGAGACGCAGAGCAAGGAGTGAAGAAGAGCTGCGATGTGCCACTGCTTTGTGAGGAGAGGGGCTTTCTGGCATGTCATATGGTGCTGAAAGACATTTTACTCTTGGCAGCAAAAATCCTTATCCTTCTTGTTTTTTTTTTTTTCCAGGACAGATGCTGTTTCCTGTTAGAGATGCTTTGCATGCAAAAATCAAGGTGGTGGTACAAGAAAAAAGTCCTGAAAGCAATCACACTGATAAACTCAGCCCACTGGGGAATTCCTGCTTATCATTTATCTTTTGTTTTTTCAGTTCTGTACAAGATACTTCTTTGCCTGTGCTTTCTTACAGTCTTTAATGTTTGTCCTGCCAGACCTCTTGCTTATGAACTACAGTGCTTGCATTTTTCAGGGCTCCATGTTGGTCTGCACAAACAAAAGGCAGTAAGTGCTGGAAATTAGGGTTAACAGTCCCTGTGTTTCAGCTTGATCTTGCATTGATCTGGTGCTTTCTTAAGTTCAAGCCAGACATGAGCCTCACACTACAGATTGCCATGTGCCTGTAGTGATGATCTACCTGGAAAAGTGATTCCAGAAACCTCAGGAATGAAAAACAAAGAGAGATAAAAAGCAAAAAGAAGCCAGCAAAAAGTTTATGTAGTAACTTAAACAGAAGCAGGATTCGACCTGAGGCACCTCAGGAGATAGTGTGAGCAGCACTGCACTAATGCAGTAACACGAGTTGATCACCTCATTGCTCCAGCAAAGCAATCTCACATAGAATCACAGACTGGTCTGGGTGGGAAGGGACCTTAAAGATTATCTAGTTGAACTCCCTTGCCATGGGCAGGGACACCTTCTATCAGACCAGGTTGCTCAGGGGCTCTTCCAACCTGGCCTTGAACACTTCCAGGGGCTGGGCATCCACAACTTCCCTGGGCATCTGCTCAGACTGTGCACTATAGGTGTCCCTATAAGTGGATGGGAATGATCAAAGCCTTGCTCTGACCAGGCTGCCACCCTACTGATGTTACAACAGTCTGTGAGGTTGAAAAAAAGACTCAGAAACAGAAAAGGACGTGTCAGAGAGCTGCAGAACAGCATTGCCAAGGAACATTCTCGTGTGTGTGTCCAGAGATAGCCACTGCAACCCAGGTCTTGTTGAATCATGCTGTGGTTGTTCTGGCCTTTGTGTGGGTAACAGTGATAATCATTGTGTGTGGTGTTGGGTTTTATTATTTGGGTTTTTTTTTCCTTAAATGTTAAATTAACAGTCAAATTGGCGTTGGTGAGGCAGCAAGCCTGGTGCAGCTTTTATCTATCCTGAACCTCACAACAAAGGAGAGGAGGAAAATGGCTTGACCAGTTTGGCAGCTGTGCACGTAACGGTCCCGGAGTTCAAAGCAAAGAGCACAACAGTCAGATACCCAAACCTGCCTGGGCTTTGGCTGATAAGTCACATTTCAAAGTAAAAGGCAATCCTATGGGGGCTCTGCTGAGTGCTTAAAGCCTCCAGTGCTGAGTCTTCTTTAAAAGGGAATTTCATAAGGAGTAATATGAACAGAAATGGCTCTTTTGTGGTTTTACACATTCCAGGCATGCCAGGACTGTTCCTGTCAAGGATAGGCAGTCTCTGGGGTTTTGGGTTCTTTTTCTTTTTTTTTTCCCCCCAAATATTTGCCACAAACTAGCAGCTGAAATGGTGAAAAATAAAATAAGAGTTGCAAAATCACTACAGTAGCAGTAATGGAAACTGTGAGGCTTATACTTAAACTGGCTGTGGGGTTTCACTCCCTCTTCTGTGCTGTTGTGCTGCGAGGGTTGCTACTTTACCTGCTATGACCACTTCAGGATGGATGATTTGAAAGCAGAGCTTTAACTGTTGGTTGCCCAGGACCTCAAAAAACAATGCTTTTGGCTTTTTCAGAAGCAATACCTTTTCAGCTGGACCACTGTTAAGTCTGAATTCTTTCAGGGTCAGTGCAGTTATGTGGCCATACAGCATCTTTACATGATTGTTTCTGCAGGTCTATGTGTACAGAAATGGGGCCCAGCTGTTCCTGCTTCAGGTGCACTTTTGTTTCACAGAGGTTGTGCCAGTTTGGATTGCACCTGTACATGTTAGCAGGGGGTTTTAATTGATGTAAGAGTTTCAGTGCACAAAGTTGTGGTGCCTGAAATCTTAGAGAAGAAGAATACCTTCGCTCTGCCTTAAAAGAGTCTGAAGTTTCACATGCAATAAAACACTAGATGGTTTGTTTAGACCTTCCCTGTTAGACAAGTGTCTAATTCATAAGCCTATATGTCTTGTTCTTCGCCACATGGATACTGCTCCTGTTGCCACAATCCTGTGTCTGGTGTGGTAGCAGGACCTCATGGACAGCTGGGAAAGCCATGGCCAGAGGTGTTACTACTATCACCTCACAGAAAGTATGGCTGTAACAATGTGCAATGAAGTGTGTGCCTCAGCCCTGCCCAAGACACCCTACACAAACAGAGTGCCTTTTTTAGCAGCACACACTGACCACAACCAGCTCAGCACCTTCGTGAGCTGGAGCTGCACCTTTACCTGCTCTGCAGGTGAGACTAATCCCTCTGTGGGGGGAGCAGAAACTGGAGCCAGGCTTGTCCCAGCAGAGTCTGAACCAGGGGACCATGGATAGCCATCCTGAGAATTTGTTTTCAGCCCAAGTTTGACCAGAGCACAAATGCAGACAGAGGGTGAGAAAACATCTCTTTGAAAGTGGCAATAAAAGAGACACTGTTGGAATTAACCTCCTGGCCTGGTTTTATTAAACATGAATATGGTTACTTAGTGGTGAACAGGAACTGGAGTTGATTTAGGAGATGCTCCCTCCCATCCTCCAACAGAGGCTGATGTTACAGGGAAGTCTCAAGGCTGTTGCCTGGGCCGTTTTGGATCCGTGGGTGGAGGAACTTGATCACCAGGGCTGCCATCAAATGCTGCACTTACAAGATACAATGAAGAAGTGCTTGTGTTAATTCTGTGCTCAACATAAATATTTTTCATCTTAGAGGAGCCTGGTCTTCTAGCCTTCTAGACAGCTGCCATTTTGGGTTTATTTCCTTAAAAAAGGAAAAAAAAAATTTTCTTTCCCCATTAGTGCTACCACAACCACAGAATTTTGGAAACAAAAAGTCAGAAAGGGGTGTTCAGCAGTGAGCTGTCTTTTTACTAGGTTGATCTTTCAGGAGTTGGTTTTGAAGTGGATTTTGTTCTGTCCACTCAAGGTCTCTGCTGTGGAAATATTTATTGCTGTGAAATTGTAGCAAGCTTTATAAGTGGCAGGAAAAACTACTTTGTAACCAAATAAATTTGTTTTCCCTACAAGTCAAACAGGTGTACATTTGGAATTTTTTTTGTTTTGTTTTGTACCAAAATAATTTTTCCACTGTGTTATCTGGAGTCGGAAAATGAATGGACCTTGAGTTGCATTTTAATATAGATTTCATCCATTTAATCACAGCAGAAGGGTACATAGAAATTCTCTGTTATTCTTCTTTTTCTGTACATTTGCTTAGTGTTTCGTGCCTTAGAATCTGTTTTTCCTCTTTTTGATGGTTTGAGAGTTTTGATAGAGACGGCAAAACTGCTTAAAAGTTTAATGTCCTTGGGAAGGCTACAAAAGTTAGGCAATGGTGAAGAGAGGCAGGCAACCTGTAGAAGAGCCAGATTTTGGCAGCATGGGAAGTGGTTAGCGCCTCATTGGACATCCTCACATCAAAGCTGGACAGTGGGCTGCTTGAGATACTCTGTTTGAACCACAAATTGCTGGGCTTTGGGCAGAAATCACTGTATGAAGTTCTGCGGTCTTTATTAGGCAGGCGGACAGACAAAATAATTTTGCTGGTTTCTCTCGGCTCTTAGAATTTATGAATCACACAGTCAGGGTGTTCTGGGGGGGTTTTGAGTTTCCTTGAAAAGTTTGCCGTGGTAGCATGCAGACAACAAAACCCATCTGTCCTCTTGTCCTTTCATCGTGCTGTGTTGCTTTCGAATTGTTCCAGAAGGAGGATGAAATTTGGCTTGTTATTTAAATTTCAGTATGGGTGGCCAGAGCAACTCTACCTCGGTTATTATGGGCCTCCTGTGACCACAGGAATGGATGATGCCTTATGCCAGCCCTGATTTAACAAACACCTGAGGACTGACTCAGCAATGCAGCATAGCCTGTGGGAATTGTGCGCCATGGGATCCTGCAGCAAGGCAATGTTTGGGAATATCTCCTCGCACTCTTTAGTAGTAAGGATGTACTCAGCCCTTGTAGGCTGCTATCTGATCAAATAGCACAGTGTGGGAAAAAAACCAACCCCACACTCATTTATGGCAGTTGAATGTATGTAGTTGGGAACAAAGAGCTCAGGTTCTGTCTGAAGTGTGTGTGAGCCCATCTGGGGGGCACGGTGTCAGGGAGAGAGTCCATGGGATCCTCCTGTGTAATCATGTGAAAGTGAGCTTGTAATGGAGCTGTGAGACAGAAAGGAACCCTGCAGCTCTGGAGAGCAAGTAGGAGCAGGGATGTGGCTTGTGACTTTGTCCTTTTAAAGGGGGATACGTTGCCTGGTGTCTGTACTTGAAGAAGGGAGGTGAAGTGCCAGAAAGAATTCATGGGAAGCCACAGATGACTTGGGTTTGCTTTGACTCCAGGCGTGAGGAGTGCAGTGTATTTACTTCATTGGGATGATGGCTGGCAAGGGTGTAACTTGATTGCCACATCTAGAGGAAGAAAGTTTGGATCAGCAGGTTTGGGGTAAGGAGGAACCCTTAGAATTTCTATGTCCTTTTCCAGATTTTAGAGGAAACTTCTCTATAGCATTGCAGATTTAGTTTAAAATATTTGGCTTATTATGTAGAGGTCTTGGGTGAAAGGAATTGATATGCAGTGTGGTGGAGAGAGGATGGATTATTTGGGTCTTTCTGCCTTTATGCTCAGAGCTCTGATACTCCCCAGCACCACCTTCCCTCAAAGAAGGGAAGCACCTTCTACCCCTCCCTGGGGTAGGGAGGTTCTGGCACAATACTGGGCATAGCCTAAACTGTCAGGACAAAATGCTTTAGAGCCATCTCATCTTAAGACAGGTGTCTAAGATACCTGGCTTTCCCTCTGGTAATGGGTGTTGTCCTCCAGCAACTATGTGGGAGACCAGAAATCTGGCTGAGATGTGGACTCCTTTTGCACACAAAGATGTGCTTTGGATGTCTGAAGCTGTGTGAGGCAAATCCCCCTCTCACTGCCTGTGTGCATGATGAGGAGTTAGTGGAATAAAGAACCTAACAAAGAACCGTCTGACACCACCTGAGATGAAAATAATATGGAAACTTTAATCAGCTCTCTGCAGCTGAGCAGTCCCTGGAGGTCCTGTACCAAACCTGACCCACTTGCTGAACCCCAGCAGTGCAGCACTGGGCACTCCTCTGCCTGCCTTCAGAAGGATGAAAGGACAGCAGTATAAAAAGAGACAAATGCAGGGGACAGCAATCAGTGGTAAGTCTTAAATAAGAAAGAGCTGGGGTATTTTGTTCATTATTAAAAACAAACTCACCTTCTGCAGCATTTCTCTTTGTGAGGTGCTCAGAAAGGAGGGAGGTGTTCGCAGAGGTTTGTTTTCAACTGAGGGAATGTTTTCCCAGTTCTTTCCCTGCACCCTGGCTCGTCCCATCCCAGTCTTTCTAGCCATGCCATGTTGGGAAGCAGCTGTGAGCTCGTCCTCAGGGCTGAGTTGTAACATGGTAACTGTCCCAGGGTAGTTTGCTCTGCAGGGATGGAGAGAGGGCTCTTGCCGCTGGCAAGGAGCAGCATGACTCTTTTGCCATTGTCCCAGTTTGCTGTCAGGATGGCCTCCCATGATGGCTCATCATGAGCTCAGCCTCCCATCTCTAAGCTCCCCAGAGATGTTACCACTTTGCCATGGCTTCAGATTAGGGCACCTGAGTGGATAAACAGCAGTGGGTAAAAATCAAATCCAAAACCTCTGGGCTTTGAGAGGATGATTTGTTTGCTACAAACATGGCAGTGGCCTGTTTGTAGCAAACTATAACCCATATCCCCTTCCCAGGCAGAAGTTGGTGAGAAGGTGATTCCCATGTGCTCCTCAGAAGGGCTGCTGAGCTGCCAGACAAGCACCAAGCTTTCCCCTTCCTGTGTGTACCTGTCCTGCTGGCTGCAGCCCTTGCTGGACCCTGGGAGGATGCAAGGCTCTGGCACTCCCTGGGCTGCTGGCCAGGCTCCCCGGGCAGAGCGATGCTCCAGGGCCTTTGAATGGCTGTCCAGAATAGTGAGGGAAAACTACCTCCTCCCTGGACACAAACCACATTGATCTGCTGGTGTTTTGTTTTTGTTTTTTTTTTTTTTTCTTTTAGCTGTCTGAACAACTAAAGTACTAACCTCTTTCACCTATTTGACATTAATTCACTAATGGATGGCAGAAGGTTTCGTGTTTGGTTTTTAACTGTAAAAGTGATTATGCGATTATAAACCTCACATCCATTATGTATCTTTGAACCATGTGAAAAGTGTGAGTTTTTACAGAACATGTGAGAGTGGTGGGGGTTGTGTAATAAACTTTTTTAGTGCCTGAATTTTATTCTAGGTTCTGAATGAATGAGATGTATTTCATGGGACTGAGAAAGCTGTGATTTTTTTCCTCTTTTCTTCCTTCAGTGTTGGGTTTTTGTTGTTGTTGTTGGTTTTGTTTAGCTTTTTTTTTTTTTTGTAATGGCTATATTTATTCACCCCACAAGTTAAATGGTTTCTCATAAACAAGTTAATGTTAAAAGAAAAGTGAGGATGAGGAGAGGCCAGACACTGGGTTCTAGTTATCTCCTATTTTTTTCCTTTTAAGCTTCAGCAAAATGGCAATTATTTCATTTTGACCCACTTTCAAATCACATTAGCAAATGAATACAGAATGGGGAGGATAATCGTGTGAACTTCAAAAATGCAGCAGATCAGGACAGGAGAGAACAGCAGCAATCCTGCTCTGACCATCTGCCCAGACTGGGGTGTTTCAGTGTATCCTACAACATTTTTTTTGTCACCAATAACAAATTTCCAGTGATTGGAAGGGGATAAGGAAAAAGGAGCTCCCAGTGCTCCTTTCCCCATTTTCCTTGGCTCCCTTTCAGGTGTCAGCAGTGTGCATCTCACAGTCACTGCAGCTGCATCAAGCACTTTGTTCTTGTGTAGAGCCCATCAGTGCAGGTAAGTGCAAGAGGGTGCTTGCTCTGGTCCCTGAGCTCTGGAGCCTGCCATTAGTGCCAAGGCTGAGCACAAAAGCCTCACCCAGAGGGATGTACCCAGAGGGTACATCACCTTCAGTTAGCAGCAGGGAGCTTGGTTGCAATACTCCCAGGGCCCACTGAGCTTGCCCACATCTCTGCTGGCTTATGGGAGGACGGACCTTTGGCTATGATTTATCCAAGAGTTTGCTAAGCTGCTCTTCTCCACAACTGGTCTGCCTTTGCAGGGAAGGCATGCCAGCAGCTTCCTCTGGCTTGGGAAAAGTCAACTTCACAGTTACTCTCCTCCTGGAGAAGCACGTTTGATTTACCTTAGGAAATTAGTGCTTCTGCATTGGCCTTGATGGGTCTAGGCTGCGTGGTTTGTGTTGGGTTCAGGAGAGCTTGGAGGCATTTCTTAATCACTATCAAAACAGTTCACTCTGTGGTAACTTAGGCATTCCCAGCTTTGGCCTTACAGCAGAAGCTGCAGTGCTTTTTCTTCCGTGAGTCCCTGATTTTTTTCTGGCACTTGTCAGGTGTAGGGAAGGGTGATCTTGGTGTTGCATCTCCTGAGACCTTCCTCACTGTTATCCCCAGACAGTGCGTAGGAAAGATGCGACATGAGCTGGTTACCTCTGAAAAAGAATGGTTTTTGAATGATTGATATGTGGGAATATTCCAGTCTCTGCCTGTCTGCTTTTCTCACTGTGAGGTTGAGGCATCACCTCTGTCTTCTGTCCTTATTTCTGTTTTGGTGATAGGAAACAGGCTGGCTGAGCAGCTGCAGAAAAGGTAGCAAACCCAAGAGACGTGGCATGCTGATATAGCTCCCCAATGTTCAGAGTGATGCTGCTGGTGGTGCCCAGCCTCAGGTGAGCATGGCAGTGACACTCTTGGAGTGGCTCCCTCCTGCCTGCCTGGGATCTTGTAGCCCCAGGGTATGAGATGCTGCCAAAATTTAAAACTGTCTCAGCCAGGTCAACTAAGGAAATAGCACTCTCTCCTCATAACTGGAGCGAGATATGGCTCTGCTTGGCTTCTTGAGAGCTGCCTAGAGATTGTGCTCTAGGCCTCCCTTTTCCAAAGCCTCCCTTTTCCTGGTGCCTGACCACCAGGTGATAAGTAGAGGTACAAAATCCCTGTCCCCAGCCATCTGCAGAGAGAGGAGTTACCCAGGGACCAGCCCTGGCACTGCTCCCTGAAACTCATGGAAGTACTACTCCTTCCAGATGTCCTGCCTGTCCCCTGCATGTCCAGTCATGTTTATTAAACCTCTGCAGCAGATTGGGATTGGGAATCAAAGGGATAAAGCACAGTTTGGGGTCTGTGAATGGTTGCAGAAACCTGGGTCAGGGAGATGGGAGCAAGGAGTGATAATGTGCTAAGCCACTGCAGGTGCTGGATCAACAGAGGGTGAACCAGCCCTTGCTGCCCTCCCACCAGCAGGCTCCCGCAGAGATGTGCAATTCAAACAGCAGAGACCTGGGGGGGAGATTTGCTCCTGACTTGTGGCACCTCCTCTTGCCCTGGTTGGCAGCCATCATTGGATGTGTTGCCTCATGCCAAACTTACTCACAGATGCCTAATCCTCTGCAGCCAACCAGCTCGGTGTCAAGGACTTCCTTCCAGGAGCCAGATATGTCAGTACCATTATACATGTGGGTCTTGAGTGACTTGTGCAAGGCCAGGCAGCAAGCTTGTGGCTAAGCAGGTGTTGAAAACCAGCTCTCCCAAGCTTTGAGTTGGCAGCCTTTCCATCAGGAAATCCTTCGTTTAACTTTCCACCACAGCAGATGGGGTTGCATCGATGTGGGAGGGAAGTCTCCATGCGCTCGTGCATTTCTTCCCGTCCTTCTTCACCTCCTCACACTTCTCCCTGAAGGCATCTTCTCTCAGGGTGAAGAAAAACTGTTCGGTGTCCAGGAGAGAGCAGAAAGGGAGCTGGATTGCCTCTGGCACCATGCACTGAAGAAAAGAATGGAATAGTTTTGGGCAAGGTTCAAGGCAGGTCACGCAAGTTTGCAAACGGCTTCTGCAGGGCTCCATCACCAGCTCTTATCCGTGAGAGCCTGTCAGGTGTAGCAGCAGGTTTTTCTGCCACCCCTCACATCTCTCTCCTTCAAAGTGGGAACAAACTGCCCTGGAACAGGCTGACCTTTGGCATAATTATTTCTGCTTTTTTTTCTCCCAAGTCAGGGGCACTCGAGTAAAAGCTGAGGAAAGCTAAAGCAACCTCAGCTTTTTGTCAGCTTTCCTTGCAACAGTGACAGAGGCTGTTGTTCTGCTCTTGGCATTAGGTAAGAAATCAGTGTTACCATGGGAGCAAACTCCCAAACAGGTGGCGATCACACACATATTAACCTGAACCAGTGCAGGAGGCACCACGTCCCCCTGCGGATCCGCCAAGGGTAGAGGAGATCTCATTACTCTTTGTTTGTGCTCAGAGTGTGGCTGTCCAGAGGATGGTGCCCAAGTAGATAAGGCTCTAGGCACAGATGTCCAGTTTGATTATTCCTTTCCTTTTGCAACAAACCATATGGTACTATGGGCAGCACAGATATCTGGCAATCAAAATTCCTGGGCTCCCTCCCTGACTCCGCCATTCGCTCATTTAATTTTCAAAGCGGTTTTCATGCATCAGCAAAACTTGCTGCCTTGAACCTCCCCACCCCTTTAAAACAAGAGCTCCCCCACATCACTAGAGGTGCTTTTAAATATAGTCACCGTGTCTTGCTTTGCTATCTCAAAATTAGGTGTACTTAATGCCAGTAAAGTACTTTGCCACCAACAGATAAAAGGCGCTACAGACAGGTTGCTAATCGGTTTGATTAAGTAAAGCACCTAAGTTTGCCACTGCTGCTCGACGATTGCAGGCTGATCCATCTATAACCCACAGGAGTAAGATGAATTAGGCACGATAAGCATTGTTTGGTTTCTGGTGCGTTAACCAGTGAGTGAAATGACTCGGTGTTTATATGCCAGGTCACAGAGAAAAGTTTCTTGAGATTGGAAATGATTAGGCACAC
The DNA here is from genome assembly GCA_013399835.1 of Leptocoma aspasia. Taxonomy (NCBI): domain Eukaryota; kingdom Metazoa; phylum Chordata; class Aves; order Passeriformes; family Nectariniidae; genus Leptocoma; species Leptocoma aspasia. The sequence goes on from VXAX01003394.1 coordinate 2,512,259, forward strand.
TGATTAATGCTTCCAGTGCTCTTTGATCCAGAGCTGCCAGTTGGAATGAGTCTTGCTGCACAGAGACATCCCAACTGCCTGGTAACAAAAGTGCAGGGGGTAGAAAAGTGACTGAAAAAATGCGGGTGGGGATGGGAAGGCTCTGCTCTGAGATACGCTCCTTTTCCACCGGGCTCCAGGCTTGCATTCTTTGAACCATCCTCTTATTCCTGGAAGTCAAGGCTGTTTGTAACTCATATTGTGCTTGTCAGGTTTATTCATTTTAAAGAAAATGTTCAGGAAGATTGCCAAGTCATCTAAACTTCCAGCACTGATAAGGACCTCAGGGTCTGCTAAGTTAAGAACAAAACATCCCAAGTCCAAGAAAAGCTTTAGAATACAGCACTTTCTGAATAGTCTCAACTCTTGTGAAACTGTTATTTCTCTCAGTGTGCAGGTGGCATCTCCTTGTGATGGATGTTCCTTCTTTCAGCCATAGGAATTCCCATTTTTAACCCTCAATTAGAATACCCCCCTTTTATCATAGGTGAAATATTTGAAATAATTTCCTATGACAGAACACAGGAAGATTTGTTTGAGTAAGAGGTAGATTCCCCAACATTTCATGCCATTCCCACACCAGCACACCATTTGTCTTCATTATTTTGTATCTCCTTCATGCTTTGGGTCTACGGTTGAACCTTGAACCAGTTGGGAGACACAAACATAGCTGCATTGCCCACTACATTTTCTTTACAACCAGGGCTGCATTGTTTGTCATGCTCACTGTCACACCTGTCTATCCACACTTGGTCCTTCTGGTGTGATGTCCTTTTTTTGTGTGATTTGTGTATATCAGGATGGGATTTCAATAAAAAACAAGCATAACCTGTTAGCAGGTGGTGAATGGTCACTCAAAAGAGTTCTGGAAAATTAGGAGTGAAGACTCTAAAATGTCTGGATGTACCATGGAGCTGAATTGTGGGTGTCCACACCCAAGGGCATTAAGCCGCTCCCAAATCACTATCTGCTCTCTGTTTTAGGGGAAACCCCAGATCCATGGCAACTTACCTCAAAATGCTGCTACTGCAAATCCGGTTGGTTCAGCAGCTACAGCTACTTTTATTCAGGGAAGGGAGGAAGCAGGAGCTGGGGCTGCCCCCTCCTCAGGCTACCCAAGGACATCTCTGCTGCTCGTGGCCAGCTCTGTGTTGGCCACCTCTGTGAACCCTGCCTGACCCCTGCCTGAGCACTGAGCATTCTGGCCATCCCACATTTCTCTTTGCTTGTGTTTGTGCTGAAGACTCCTGATTTTACAAAACATGGGAAAACTTGAGATACTGGAAGTGTTCAGGAGCTGAGAAACCAGTGGATAAAAACTGGTGCCCACGGGGGATGTAGGTCAGTGTAAGAAGGAAATTGTAACACTTTTTTAACCAAACTTCAGTTTCTTTTGGTGTGTCTACTTTTTCCTTGTTTTGCCAAGCACAAGAGCTTGCAGAGACCAGCACTGACAACTTCTTTGACATGGGAGGCTCATGTCCCATCTTCCACTTGAGTCAATTGCCTGCAGAGACACTTGGCAAGACACCTTCCCACCACCATTTCACATATCCAGAGATTATCTGTGCCTTCCCTGTACTCATAGGCCTGAGACCACAGCTGGTCCCCATACAAAGCCTCTGATCTCTGACTGCCCATGGACTCACTGCAAGCTAGGCTGGTGGGTTTGGGATTTCTCTCCTCTGCTCAGCTGTTTTCACAAAATGCATCAAAAGCTTAACATCTTTCAGTTCTCTGACAGGTTTGGTTCCTTCCAGTCAATGTATTCAGCAGAAGGAGGATGGACAGACAGTGAATTCCTGGATATTTTTTGTGGGAAACTGGTATAAATATAAGTATACATCAGTTTCCTGCCTTTGTGAAGTTGTGCTTCATACCTGTTTTCAAGCCTATGTTGTCTTCCTGTGTATGGTCTGAATCAGTCAATATCTAATTGCAGATAATTTTCATAAAAATAGGTGCCTACTCTGCCTATTTTCCAATTTCCAGGTGGCTCCATGGTGGCTGCTTGGCTGCTGCCTGCCCTGCTGCTAATGTTCCTGTTTTCCTCCCCAGCTTGTGTGGCTGCCCTGGCATGTTGCTGGGACAGGGAGCAGTGACGCAGGGTCTCCTGGAAGCCTGTGGATGGGCCAAGTAAAACACAGCTGGGCATCATCCCAAGAACCTCAAAGACTCCTGCACCAAGTAGTTTCCCATTGTCTCAGACATCCCATTGTACTTAATAGCAGCAGAGGTGTCTGTATCACCCTCACTTACAGCAAGCCAGTGACTGGGGCCAGGAAAGGGAGGAGTTTGGGGTTAGACATGCCTCCAACTCCTCGGGGTAGGAATCGCTGCTTATCAGAAGCAATTTTGGAGAGGTATTTCGGGTGTGGCTTCCAGGATGGAGACTATTTCACACTGGTGGAAGCCATCCCAGAGGTGTGTGACAGCACTTGGTGGCCCCGACACTTCCCCAGCCACATGCCCCTGGCACTGCTCCAGCTCATTGCCAGCCTACTTGCTGCCTTGCTTGCCTGCCACATGCAAGACAAGGAAGTGTTGGCGTGACTGATAAACCCATCCTCCTTATCATGTTCGTCTTGGTATGGATCCTAGCAGGGAGGCAGTGGGTGGGATGGTGAGTTTAAAGGTGGCTAGCCAAAAAGTTAGGCAGCTCAATTATTTGCCTTGTTATTGCTACCACAGTTAACCCTTTGGCTGCTGGCCCTGGAGTATCTGTGAGGCTCTGTTCATCTCATGGGCTCATGGCTCAAGCCATGGCAGGTGTTTCTGTTAGGTGAGACCTTTGGTCACAGCCAGTTTTGCCTTTACTGGTAGCAGTTTCTTTTTTTCTTCTTTCATGAGAGGTTGCTGCTCCCAGTGGGAGGCTGGGCCATGCATGCCTGACCATGCCCATGAGGTGAAGGGCAGGGCTCATGCTTCAGCCTGGCTTGACGTGGAACATAAAATAAAACCATAGTTGGGGAGGCATGGCCAGCAAGAAGCACGAGACTCACAGCCCCTCTGGGCAGGGTTAGACTGGGCAGACACCTGGCAGAGAGAGTGTCTGCCAGGTGTCCAGGTTAGGGTGCAACCCAGGGTATGGGTATGTGTCTGGGTATGTGAAGTCTGGGTATGTGAGAGTTGGAGCTGCTGTTTGAGTTAGTTAGCGATCTTAAAGATCTTTGTATGTTGGACATCTATGGAAAGAAATTGCTGTTGGATCCTTACTGCTCTCTACTCCAAATTGGAAAGCTCAGGACAATTTTTCCCCCTGACATAAATGCATAGCAAAATATCTGTTGAGAAGATATGGGAAGGAATCACAGAAACAGAGACAAGACTAGGTTAGAAGGGACCTCCTGACACCATCTGATCCAACTTTCCATTAAAAACAGGATCTTAGATTAGGTTAGTTGAAGCCAAATCATTTTACATCTTTATTATTTCTAGTGAGAAAGATTCCAGTCTCTTCAGGCAACTGATCCTAATGTTGCTCTCACAGAAATAATTTTTTTGATATTCAGCTCAAACTTCCCTAGAACTTCCCTAGAAACCCCTTTTGCCCATTGCTTCTTCTCCTATCCTAGTGCATCCTTGTGAAGAGATGTCTTTCCTCCAGAACTACTTTTTAGGTGTTGGAAGACAGTGATTTGATTTCTCCACACTAAGCCTTCCCTGCTGAAGTCTGAGCAAGCACAATCCTTTCAGTTGTAAAGTTCTCCACTCCCCTAATCTTGGTCCCCTCTGGACCCTCTCCAGGCTTTCAATGTCTCTTGAACTGGGAAGAGAGAAACTGAACAGTGTGTTCCAGGTATGGCCTAACAGGTGCTGAGCTGAGTAGAAAAATCACATCTCTTCATCAACCAGCAGTAGTCTCACTAGTTCAGCCCAAGATCCTGTTGGCTATTGTGGCTGCCAGGATACTTGGCTGGCTCGTGTTCCTCTTGTCTGCCAAGACACCCTGTGCCTTTTCAGCAGAGCAACTGTCCAGCCAGCCAGTGCCCAGGTGGTGCTCCTGCTTGGGATTATTTTGTCCCAGGTTCAGGACTTGACATTTATCTCTGAACCTCATGTTAAACTTCATTCTTGGTGGCCAAATCTCAACAGCCCATTGAGGTCTCTATATGGTGACTTTTTCTTCCAGCACTGCTACCTCTTCACCCAATTTAGGCTTGTCCTCAAATCTGCTGACAGTGCATTCAGGCCTACCTTCCAGACCACTTATAAAGCTGAATTGCATTGACTTCAGAAGAAATTAATTTGTGCCCAGCTGGCAGCATGACTTTGAGCCTTTTAACTTTTGAGCCTGAACTCAACAGTTTAGTCAGTTCCTCAGCCATTTTGTGTTTCATCTGCCCAGACCATATCTTACTGACTTGTCAAAAAGGATTTTGAGGTAGGCTGTGTCAAACACTTTGTGAAAATTAAGTTGATGATGATATCCACTACTTTCTTTTCATCCACTGAGCACGTTTTTTGGTCAAGCAGGATTGACCTTTCAGTTTGTCCATGTTAGCTTTTCACAGTCAGGTTCTTGAATTGTGTTTGCATGGAAATAGCTTTTGTAAGGACCTGTTCCATAGTTCTCCCAGGGACTGAAACAAGGCTGACTGGTCTGCAGTTTTCTGGATCTTCCTTCTGGGCCCTTCTGTAGGTAGACATAGTCTCCAGACTGGAAGATATCTCGCCACAAACCCGTTTACTCTTTTGTTTTTCACTTCCCGAGCATGGGGAAATAATGTGTTTGACACCAGACAAATGGCTTAAAGCACTGTGGATGTCAACATGCACAGAACTGAAGATCCTTGTGTGTGTTGATACCAGTGTGAATTAGTTAAACAGAACGAAATCTGAGCTGGAAAGGACAATAGTTCATGGTGACATTTGGTCATCACATAAGTTCTGAAGGTGCTCTTGTTGATGGTGCTCTTGTTGATGGTGAAATAATCTTATCTGCAGTTTAGGTGAACTAAAGTGCAGTTCTATGTAGCTTGAGCTATCTTTTAATATTACCCTTGCACGTTTAATTTAGCAGGGACTGGTCTTTGGTCTTGCGTGCATTCAGCAGTCAGGATTTTGGCCTGTCTGCCAGTAGCGGGAAACCAGGTCTCTCCAAGGAGTGAGCTTGGTTTCAAGGGACTGTTGTGATATTACATGCAGCTGACTGGTACCATGATGATGGGGTCCTTAGATGGAGTTGTCACCTCGTGAGATATAGCTAGAGTTATTTTAGGTGAAAGGTATGTGTAAAGTTTGCACAAACCAGAGCAATAAGTGGCCTGGTTTTGGACTTTTGATATCAATAATTATATATATATCCATATATACATCGTTTAGTCAGTGCAGTTATTTGGCATGATTACCCCAAAATACAGCAACATGCACTCTCAGACTTGCACGCTTCTTTCATGTTCCAAAATAAGATATACATCTTCAGCTCAGACTTCCCATTTTTGAAATATTAGGAGTTATCCATTGATACCATAGTAGTTGTACTGGAACCTGAGTTTTGCATTCTAATACTCACCACATTAGATAGGAAATACCTTGTCTCCACTGCCAAAGGATGGGTTTTTCTGCTCCAGCTCAACAAGTGGCCAAGTCCTTCATATCTCAGCTGTTGGTGGCTCAGTCTGGCTTCTGAGAAGAGCAAGAGGAGGATAGCAAGGGCTGAATAGGAAGTTGTCAAAAGACCAGGGAGGTTCATGTGAGGCCTCTGAATGGGATTATCCTAGGCAGTGATTTGATAACATTCAGCTGCACATGGGTGTCCTTCTTCTGCACCAATGGATTCAAATTTTAAGGTGTAATTGTAATTGTAATTGTAAGGCAATTGACATGACATTGCTTAGCACTGTTATTAATATTCACAGAGCAGGTAGCTATATGTCTTCCCTTTAGGAGAGTGGAAACCCAGCATCCACCCAGACTCTGTTAATACCAACCCCAAGTTATTTCAAGATGCTAAGAAGGAAAGTGTTCTTTTATTCCTAATTTTTCTGTTCTGTTTTCTTTTTATTTTTTTTCCCCTCCTCACTAGAATTACTTGTTTCTGGTCTGTCTGGAAAGGGTCAATAGAAAACAAGATTCCATTGGAACATTGAAACCTGTCATTGCAACACCCGTGGTCAGTATTATGTGTGTGTACATGAATAGCCAGCTGAATCTAAATAAACATGCAGAATGCCTGGTTTTGGCCAAGCAAGAAGTGGCAGCTGTTTGCACTGGTGTTTCCTCTGTGCTGTGGGCTACCTGCTGGCTTTGCAGAGGTGGAACAGTTTGGGGTGTCATTTGCTTGAGGCACTTTGTCATGCCCTCCCACAAGCCCTCCTTCCCTCTGTCTGGCTGCTGCAGGTTTTCAATGAAAGGCCCTGTTCACACATGCAGCAACTCAAATTATCTCTAAATAAACCAGTATATGTGGAGAGTAATTCATGAGCACTTCCAGCACAGTGATAAATGGCAGGCAGGGCCAGTGCATACAAGGTGGCCCCTCAGGCATGTGTCTCTATCAAGTTGTGCAAAGATACTGTAGAAGGGTGTGGAAACACGACCTTAAAGTAATAGCTGCATCTTCTGGAGCTTTAGAGACCAGTTTCTAAGTGACAGACATGCAGTATTTGATCTGTCACCTCTTGTCTAATATTTTATTTCCAGAACTTGACTCATACTTCAAGTTTTACCCCCAATTCCTCCCCATGTGACTACCAGTCTGCTTCCTGAAAAAACAACAATCACCTTAGCCCCTTAAAGACACTTTAAACAGCCAGGTGTGATAAATAATAACAATAAATTAGAAAAGTTTATGTACTGACCAGCTGTTTTCCAGCCCTTGCTGACAAAATTCTTGAAGTGCAGTTGAGCTTTGCCTTAGCAGACACTATTCTTCTGTGATGACCATGAGAGAGAGGAAAAGTCTGCAAATGCAAGAGCTGTAGGAGGTTGTGGCCAGGTTTATCCCAGCAGGTTAAACAGGGACAAGGCATAACCCTGGGCACTGGTGTATACCTGTCCATTCTGTAAGCTGTTAGCACAGCTCCAGCCCCAACTAGAGCTTCTCCAGACAGTGCCTGGGCACCATCTGTGGATGCACACTGGCCAGAGGCCATCACCAGTAGTAATTAGGCAGCAGGCACCTTGTTCTGGAGATGTGAAAGGGCTTGGCTGTCTGCATATGAGCAGTTGGTTCCAGTGCCAAGGGATAGAACCAGCTTGTCTTATTTACTTGTATGAACAAGATGAAGGTTTTGGAACACAGGAGCCTCAGTGGTGAGGTAAAACAGATGTGAATTTTGCAATTTCTATTAAACTTTCAAGCACTGCTTCCAGATACTGTCTCTCTTGAAAATTCTATGCTTGCTGAATTTCTATTATTGCTCTCACATGGCAAGGAAGGGAAGAAACCCTTGGACTTCAGATAGTAGACATAAAATAATGTGGAAGAAATGTTAAATGATGAGAGGAGTTTTCTTCTGATCTACAGACAAACTGTAGAAGATTTATAGATTGCTGATGATACAATTCCTATTTGTGAGAAGAGGAAGCAGGCACAGAAGGAAAGACAGCTCAAAAATATGGGAATATTAAACACAAATGGTATGCAACCTGATGTGCAGTGTCTTGCTTGTCGCATAAAAGTGCCTATGCTGTCTGTACACATCTGCACTAGTGTCTGTTTTATTATTAGGGATAATAAAGGGCATCCACTGTAGTCAAACTGGTTGTGCTTGTTGTTGAAAAAATTACTATTTTTCTGCCCTTAAAATTCCAACTGAAATTGATTTGATTCAATACTGTAAAGCTCATCCGTCATAAACCAGCAGTCCTGGAATACAGCACAGATGAATTATAGATTAAATGTATTTTTGCCCATTATGTCAGTGCATTGCTTGTACTGGAGAACCCAAAATTGAACACAATGCTCCAGATGAAATCTCACAAGTGTCAGATAAATGGGAATTAAAACTAACTTAACTTACACAGTTGTCTCACCATAGGAAGTAGCCTGGTTGATCAGCCAAGAGATCAACAGCACTGTGCTTGTCTACACTGACGTGATGGGTTATCTCCAGAGGAGCTGGCATATCTTTGGCTAAGGCATTAAGATTAAAAATGTGCCTAGCTTGAAAAATAGAAGGTGGACCATGGTTCTGCCTGTTTTTACCACATTGATGTATCTTTGTGTCCTGTTGAAATGGGGTCCCATGAGCATAAGTCACATGGTCTAAACAAAGAGGGAGGCAACAGGGATTATTTTGGTATCTCAGAAGGCTTAGTGTATAATATGGTCCTTTCTCTGTCCTGGATGTTCTTTGAACCTATTTCTGTGTTCACTCAGTTTTTTGTATCTCCTGCTTTTTAATAAAACTAGACCTGAAGAGACATGACACTTGACTGAGGTGCCATGCTGTAGCTGAACTGCTCTGGTTAGGGGAGCTGCCTAAGTGTTTGCAATGTGTTTGCAGCATGGTAAAGTGAAGAACCATGTGAATAAATGAGTAGCCCTAAAGTGTTGAAAACGAATGCTCTGTGATGGATTGAGGGGCTGAAGGAAAAATGCCCCCTCTCACCTTGCATCCTCTCACCCCCTCATCCTTTCATTGTGCTCACCAGGGCGGGTGAAGGGGATCCTCACAGGGGGAGTTACAAAGCTCTTGTCGTGTTCCCAAGGTCTGAAATCAGTTGACAAAATGCGCACTGAGCAACCCGAGTGCCTCTCCTCTCAGGCTGGGAGGTCTGAGCACTGCCAAAAGCTTCTGGCCCCCTCTGCCAGCCTGATGCTTTGAAAGAATATCGTTGGCTCCATGACACTGCGGGTCTGTTGACTTGTGTTTGTATGTTTGTGCTGGGATGTGTGCACAACTCAAAAGCAGGTCTGAGGTTAAGTAAAGCCCCTTACTTGGTGGGGAATCTTGATCAACATGTCTCAGAACGTGACAACTTCCATAATGGTTTTTAAAAAATGTGTACAAGGTTAGCTGCCAGCTTCCAGGGAGGGATATGTGTAACCACTTGAAATATTCAACTTCTGAGCTCTGCCATCTTCTCCACAGCAACTTTGAAGACTTTGTATGATTTCTCTATGCCAGCCAGTTATGTACTATTTATCTGACATCTTTGAGTTTTGTGTGGCTTACTGAAGGCTTTTTCATGTCAGAGACTTAATATAGGCTTTAGTGTTCTGGTTTTGTTCCTAGTGTTCTAACTGAAAAAGAATTGTTGGGGTTTTTAAAAATTACTTCTTTCTCTATTTATGTCTCTCTTTATGGGCAGATATTTAATACTTTTGAAAATTTACTTCTTTTATCATGTCTTAATTCAGGCATCTAAAACCGTGGCCCACTTTGAATTTAGGCCAAACAGACCTGCTATGACTTGACACGGTTTTCTCTTAGTTGGGCACACAACTTAACTCAGTACAGATGAGTTTGGAGGTGAGGGTGATAAAAAGATACCTAGGCTGCAAGGGTATAAAAAAGTGCTATGTACTTTAGTTGTAACATACTCTTATGTCTCTCCAAGACAGGGGATGTGGATTGTGCTCTTTATGAAAGGCCTGTATAAGCATTAAATGCTGGAAATAAAAAGATGATTGAGAGTGATTTTGCAGTAATTATGGACTTTTATTTCAAGAGCGATGTGACTGCTGGGGTCAGTAATAATAACCAGAATAGGCCAACCTTTCACATACACTCATAAACAAGTGTTGGGGTATTTACATGAAAAGAGGAATACTTATGATGCACAAAGAAAGGTTTCATTAGATAGGCAGAAACCCAGAATGATACCATGACCTGCCTACTGTCTTCTAAGGTCACAGTCACCTCTTCTGCCAATATTGGAGTAATTTGCCACCAGTCTCATTTCCTACATACTTTTCATTAATATACTTCTGCTACACATCTTGAAAGAGTTTAGTGTTGAACTGGTTCTCCCATCCCCTCTGGACCTCAGTGCAAATGAGAAATGAGAATCAGGTAAAAGGCTTATGAAAACAACTATTTTTGGCTTAGCCCTGATAGGACAACAACTCCATTGTTCTGCTTGATATTGTCAGTGTGACTTGTCTGTAGAGGACTTTCTGGCCCATTTTCTTTAAAAATGTGCTCTATCCAGAGTACTGACTGGGACTTTCTAAAACTGGAAACACTGAAAAAGAACAGTTTGCCCGTTTGTTGAATGTTGGTTAAACCCTTTCTATACCACCTGACCTCAAAAGGTAGAATATGTGCTATCTCACGCAGGAAGGTTCTTTCAACCAGAAGCATGTTTTTATGGACTTTTTTTCCCAGGTGTATGGGGATTATGAAGAGATCAGGTTTTAAGGCTGTCGTGGGGACTTAATTCAGGTATCCTCAGAGACTGAATAGCTGATAGCTGCTTCAGCATGGGAAGAATGGTCAAGACTGGATAATGCCACTCTGAACCTCATCTGGCCTCTGGTGGTACCTTGCAAGCCTTGGGTTTCAGAGGATTTTCCTGGTCTTTGGGATTCCCAAAGCATGAGGACTGCTGCCAAGCTTTGAGGGTGCCACCACTGACAGAAATATGATGCTTAGCAGAGAGACTGGAGACATTTCCTCCTTTAGTCCCTTCTTGTCTAGGATGCAGAAATGCCACTTTTCCCCGAACTGGGAAAATGTTTTCTTCAGTCACTCAAATACCAGAAAACAATGCATTGGAGAGCAAGGGTTAGGGGGAGCTCAGTCTTGCCATCCTCCCAGCAAAGGTATGTCCCTTCCTTTTCTCTTTTCACTTGTATGTTTTCCCTGAAGATACAAACTCAGGTTGCAGTTGGGTAAATGCTTACTTAGTGTAACACTGAATAATCTCTCTTTGAAGGGCTTTAAGTACTATGTTAAATTAGGACTTTAGAAAGGTAAAAGCCAAGCTCCCTTTGCCAAGAAGAGCTTCCATTTATAGAGTCTGGAAGTGATCTGACATGGACATTGGTGACCTGCTTTGTTATCTGTATGTAAAATCTGGCTCTGCTGAAACCAGTGCCAAAACTGCTATTGATTTTAATAGTTCTGAATTTCATTTTCAATGTTTATTTGCATTACTTTTTTTCCTATAATGTTTGATATGTAGGCATAGAGGTCAGGGGGAAAATATTGATATGATTGAGACACACTTTCCATTATGGTAAGGGGTGGGCAGATGTCACTGTGGGAAGATACGTTCAGAGTTTGGCACTTTGAAATGCTTTTAATTTTTTCTTACCTGCCACGCTTCAGCCTTCCAGGTTAACCTTGTGTATGAATGGCAGGTCTTATTATTTTGAGTGTTCTGTGTTTTTCTTCATTATTTAGATACTGAACTTGCAAAACATTCCTCTTAGCAGGGCAATTCATCCTCAACTGGATCTTAATGGGACCAGTGCTTCCTTTCCTGGGAAAGTATGTGCCTCTGGTGAGAGCAGCCCACCTTTCACAAACCACAGCTAAAGCTTGTTTTTTCACTGAAGCACCAAGCACACAGCCACTTGCAAATGTCAGTTTTCTTAGCATGAAGCAAATATGCATTTTGTAAATGTGGGACAGACATGTTTTGATGTGGGTCCTGAACAGGGCTTCAGTATAGAGATAGCTCATCTTTAATTTATAGTTACCTGCAATTGAAGCATTCCAGGAAAAGCCATTTTGTGGTTCTTGGGCCAGGGAAGAAGAAGAAGGAGGTGGATAAAAACCTTCTACCCTAAACAGTAACAGATACTACAGATGGAACAGATCTATGTTCCCTAAATGAAAACTTAGTATAGGGCTCTCAAAATGTTTCTCATTATTAAAATCGCTGAGATATTTGTGCTAAAACTCTTTCAGGTATCAGCTCTTCTTTCTCTGGGAAAAAAAGAAACACTCCTTTTTTTTTGTTTGCTACCTCTTGCCACAAGCAAATTTAGTTAAATTCAGCTGGCAGGCAGTCACCAGTGGTGTTCCCCAGGGCTCAGTACGGGGGCCAGTTCTGCTTAATCTCTTTATCAATTATATTGATGGAGGGCACCCAGTAAATTTGTGGACAACATTAAACTGGATGGGACTATTGATCTGCCAAAGGGTAGGAGGGCTCTGCAGAGGGATCTGGGCAGGCTGGGTTGATGGGCTGAGGCCAATTGTATGAGGTTCAACAAGGCCAAGTGCCAGGTCCTGCACTTGGGTCACAACAACCCCCTGCAGTGATACAGGGTGGGGGCAGAGTGGCTGGAAAGCTGCCCAGAGGAAAAGGACTTGTGATCAGCAGTGGCTGAACATGAGCCAGAGTGTGCCCAGGTGGCCAGGAAGGCCAATGGCACCTGGTCTGCATTCAAAAGAGTGTGGCCAGCAGGGCCAGGGCAGTGATTGTCCCCCTGTGGTGGACACTGGTGAGGCCATACCTTGAGTCCTGTGTCCAGTTTTGGGCCCCTCATTGCAAGAAAGACACTGAGGGGCTGGAGTGTGCCCAGAGAAGGGCAATGGAGCTGGGGAAGGGGCTGGAGCACAAGTCTGAGAAGGAGCAGCTGAGGGAGCTGGGGGTGTTCAGCCTGGAGAAAAGGAGGCTCAGGAGAGGCCTCATCACTCTCTACAACTCTGTGAAAGGAAGTTGTAGCCAGGCAGGGGTCAGTCTCTTCTCCTAAGGAACAAGTAATAGGACAAGAGAAAATGGCCTCCTAATGTGCCAGAGGAGGTTTAAATTGAACATTAGGAATAGTTTAATAATTTTTTCACTGAAAGGGTGTTCCAGCATTAGAACAGGGTGCCCAGGGAATTGGTGAAGTCACAATCTCTAGAGAGATTTAAAAGATGTGTAGATGTTCCACTTTAGGGACATGGTTTAGTGGTGGACTTGGAAGTGCTGAGTTAACGATTGGAGTCAATGATCTTAAAGGTCTTTTCCACCCTAAAGAATTCTATGATTTTAAGATGTTAAGATTTTAATCAGCTTTTAATTTTAATCACATATTTTAACCTGCTGCAGGAAATTCTCTGGCCTCGCTTGTGCCCAGTTTTGACCTAGTTGAATCAAAATGGCATTTTTGGGCTAAAATTTCATCAATCATTTGAGTCCAGCCAAAAACTTTAGTCGTGTGATATGTTTATAGAGGGAGTTACAGTCTTTTAGGAATCAAAAATATTTTATAAACAGTAATTGGTTCATGCTTTCCTTCTACACATGTGCAGCCACCACCAAGGATGAGGAATGTCTTGAGGGTTTTTGTAGGGGATATCAATAGCAAAGATGTATGTAGGCAGCATGAAATCTTAAAAAAAACTGAATTTTATCATAACTTTGTATTCATGCTTCTAAAAGAGCTATGAGATTTTGTAGGTGTCTGTACCTGTTGGTCTGTAGAGCACCAGCAGTAATCGTAGAATTATAGCATTATTAAGGTTGGAGAAGACCCTCAAGATCATCAAGTCCAACCTTTGACAGAATACCACCATGCCCAGTAAACCATATCATGTTTGTTCCATGTTCCATGTCTACCCAGGGATGGTAATTCCACTACTTCTCTGGGGAGCTTTCCAATGCTTGACCACTCTTTCAATAAAGAAATTTTTCCTAAGATCCAACCTGGCCCTCCTTTGTGCAACTTTGGGTCATTTCCCAATGTCCTATTGCTAGTTGTCACCTTTGGATTGTTTTGGGGTTAGTGGTTCTGCACCAACAGTGGTAACACATTGCTGAATTATCATTACCTTGGCCTGGAATATCTCAGTGCTCTTTGATCAGCATTTGGGTGAGAGAAATTTCATTGTACCCCTTGTCTGGTACTGCAGGTGCCTGTGTACTGCAAATACAGCTGCGTGTCTGGCAGCGCTGCCTGTGTGCCTGGCCCTGCTCCGACCAGCTGGCTCGGGCTCCTTGCTGAAGGCTGTCACCTCCAGCAGCAGAGTTGTTCTGCACTGGGGTATATTCAGCCTTTACTGATGCTCACCACGGCTTCTCCTGAAAGAAAAATGGGTCCTTGGCTAATCTGTCAGAAATTGGCTTGTCCTAAATCATAGGAACAAAGAAAAGCTTGTGAGGAAACTTCTGCACTATCTCTATCAGTCAGCCTTTCCTTATTTCCATTACATGCAGCCTTGCTCATGTCTCTGACACTTACAGGAATATTCAAATTCTGCTCTTCTTTTCTTTTTCTTCAGATCAACTGTCTTTGGGTCAGATCCAGACCCCAGTCAGTTTGAGGGAAGTCTTCCTACTGCTGTTGGCTGTCTTTGGATCTTCTCCATCTCTTGCATTGCTCTTTAGTAAATCAGAGGCACATGTCTGACTTCTTAGAAAGCTGATCTCAGGAAGGTAGAAATCAAATAATTCCAGTGTAGGACCTCAATGCTCTGCTTGAAACAGATCTGTCAGACATTTTCTCACCCCAAAGAAAGGGATAACAAAGGAAGGATTTTCTCCTGAATATGGTATGGTTTCTAATATTTGCTATTAAATGAGATCTAACAGAAAATATAAAAGAGAAAGAAATCTTTTTTTTGCAGCTTGCTTCCTCTGCCCCACAGACAAATTCCACAGGATCAACTTCTTAAACCCCTACTTTCTTTAGTAAAAAACCTAAAAGCATAGTCAGATGTCACCATTTAATATATGCCAACAGGGTGTAATGGACCAAAAGTCTAAATCAGTACTGTAAAATATCTGTAGGAACTAAGGAAATAGGCTTCAAACCCCTACCCCATAATCAGTAACAAATGTGGATTTTTGTTTTGGAATTCTGGGGGTTTTTTTGTTTGTTTTTGTTTTGTTTTGGTATTATTATTATTAGTATTGTTACCCTTGTCACTGAGGAGGAGTCCTGTATGGAAGAGCACAAGGGCAAACTGTCCTTGGTGGTGGCTTCATGGAGAAACAGGAAAAGTGCAGAGAGAGCCCCCAAGGAGCAAGCTCCATGGTGCCCCCTCCGTGTGAGGGTTTGTGCATGGGTCACAGTGTCACTGTATCCCAACTTTGGAGCAAAGCATCACTGAAGAGAACAGCGTGTGAGAGCTCCTGGCCAAGCATGTTTGGAAAAAGAGACAGCTGCCACCAGTCACTCCAGGTAGATGGGATCAGCTGCTGAGGGAGCACCTGAGCTGGAAATGAGGATCTCTAGAACTCCAGCTGTTCTCCATCTCAGCTGTACCTCTTGGTGCTGCGTGGGCCATGTGCACAGCATGGTTCTGGTCCTTGGATCAGATGGGGCTTTCCAAGAGCACTCAGAAGCCTTCACTGGAAGAGGGAAAGCTGAGAAAGCTGCAAAGTCAGCTTCTGCTTGGGCTGAAAAAAAAAATTCAAAGAGGGCAACTCTGTGGGGTGGGTGGCAGGTTTGAGGGGTAGAAGGTAGTGTGATAGGGAGTGTGGCTTGGTGTTCCCCTCCTTTCCCTAAAGGAAGGGTTTAATGTTTTTAATTTGGTACTTTATAAAATTAATCTTGCCTGTGTCAGAGGCAATCTCAGCTGTTCTCCTAGGCATCTGGGCTGGGATTAGTGCTGATTTTACTGCTGCTCTTCAACAGAGACCTTTAGAGGCTAAGTCTGACCCTTTGAGGCTCAGCAGAGATGTTACAGGTGAGTTGTGTCTTGCTTTTGAAGGCCTTGCTGGAGCCTCTGGATGCTGAAATGCTTACATATAATAATAACAACAACAAGGGCTTCTTTTCATCTCCATGTGCTGAGTGGGGTGTTACCTTTTGGAGATGGCATCTGTGTCTGCCTGGGAGAGTGCTGGATTTAACACAGGGGAATGATTTGGAGCTGGTAACAAGGGTGTGGATACTCCAGTCCTTTTCCATAGAAAACCTGAAATCTAATAAAAATGTTTATTTATTGTTTTATCTTGGCTTGCTTTCAGGACTTATTATGTTACAGTTACAGAGATTTAATTAAGAAGAATATTGAATGTGGTCAGCTTTGTGCACACTAAGGATGTGATGAAAACAACAGCTACTGTAAAAACCCTTAAATAGTTCTGTCAGTCTCCTGAAAAAGAGGAAACTTGGTGTTTTCTAACCAGTATTTTCCTACCATGAA
Source organism: Leptocoma aspasia (assembly GCA_013399835.1). NCBI lineage: Eukaryota > Metazoa > Chordata > Aves > Passeriformes > Nectariniidae > Leptocoma > Leptocoma aspasia. Next base: position 2,528,284 of record VXAX01003394.1, read on the forward strand.
ATAGGATTGGGGGGTTTTAGAGGATGATAAATAGACTATGAGTCAGTGGGGCAACATTGTGCTAAAGGAATCTGCTCTACTGTACTGCAGATAATGTGGGGCATACTTCAAAAACTAAATAAAAACTACCCAGACATTCAATTTTCCACTTTCTTCAGCAGTGACTGGGCCACAGGATGCAGTTTAGGGCTTCATGTTATAGAGTTGGACAAGTGACAGTCCAGAGCTGAGACCACAGCAGTTGTGGAAAATGAGAATCAGTATTTTTGCAGAGGAGGGTGCTTCCCTGACAGGAAGAGAAGTGGACGAGGACACCTCATGACAATTACACACATAAACACTCAGACTCTGCAGCAAGACACCTGATCATCAGAGATGCTCTGTCTCCAGGACCCTGCTCTGTATGGGATTGGAACTGCAAAGAAACAGCATTAGAACAGCACGAGACCATCTCAATGCGAAAATGAAGACCCAGCTGCTTTGTTCTGGTTGTTGCTTTTGCATCTGTTCTGCATTGCAAGAAGGCTGGTACCAATTCCTATATAGCCAAATACAGTCAACAAAGCATCCTGTGTGGTTTAAGCCCAAATTCTTGGGGGACAATTAATCTGAAGGGTGCATTTTCATTGTCTTGACTGGCAAACAGCTGATCTGATAAGAAGCCTGTGGTAGTGCTGAAAGCTTGCAAAAGTATTTCAGAAGCATCTTAATTCATGGCTCATATCTCAGTTTGTGCTTCCACATTACCGGTTGCTCTACACTAAATCTTTCAGCATTTGGGCCCAGCTGCCTCTGCTCTTTCCAACAATAAAAGGGTCACTTCTTCTCATTAGTCAGTAAAAGCTGAATTTAAAAATAACATGCTGATGTTGCTGCACGGAAGTGTTTAAGTTGGATTAAATATGAGAGAAAAATAAATCTGGAAAGAGCAAGCTACAAAGGGAATTGCAGATTCACTTTCCAGTCTGAAAGATTTTTAGGGCAGACACTGTCAATTATTTTGTTTGTACAACAATCTCAACATAAATGGGGCCTCTAGCTGCTTCCACAATGTAAATTATTGATGCTGTTAGGATCCACAAAAGACATATGCCTAGCTTTAAGCACAGGAGTAATAAGACTGACGTCTAAAGGAATGCTTTAGCTCAAAGTTAAATATGTGCTTATGTTCTTTGGGCTTCTGGTGGCTGCTTTAGAGCTTATGTACCTGATGGGATCTTGAAGTAATAAAGCTGGCCATGCTGTGATAGAGGATGCATGTTTGAATAGACACACTTGGGAGTTCCAGATAATTCTAATGACCTCTCAGAGAAACTCAGCCCTGTTGACTTCACAGGAAACCACTTGAAATAGATAGTCCTTATCCAAACTGACAGCAGGTACACGATCCTAATAAAAGAAACATGGACCCGTTGCACATCATTGTGTCATTGCGTTACCTTGCCTGACAAAGGAAGGCGGCACACCGTGATCTGAAAGAGATCTGAGGTGACATGGCACCTGACAAGACATCCTGGCTGATGGAAAGGGAGCTAGGAGGCAGGGAGGGTGGGAAGGAAGCGAGGCTGGAACCACCTGGAGCTCTGGCTCAGCACTTGCTGGTTCCTTTTGTGTTGGGTGGTCTGTGCCTGCGCTCCCGGCGACAGATGTGAGTTCCTGAGGTGCCAAAATGAGCCTTGACTAAGCAGAAATAACAAAAAGAAAAAACTGAAGAGAAAAAACAGTTAATAATCCTCAGGCTCTGGGGCCTTTTTGGCTTGCTATTTTTCATCCCAGCCTTCAAACAACCTGTGCTACAGCAGATTGCAAGCCCTTACAGATTTGCTAGCCTTTGCCTTTTGGAAAAAGCCTCGCTTTCTTTTTGGCTCAGTTTACATTCCTTTTCAGCCATCTCTCCCTCTCTTGGAGGTGGAGGTTTGCAATGTATTATGCATGATGTTATTTAAACCTCTATGGTGATTGTGGTTTCTATGGGGGCCCTTTTTTTGATGTTGTTCTTTTTGAATGTATCACATACCTTTGGAGCAAGACATTTCTGGCTTGGCTGTCCTTGCTGTGAAATGTCAGAGGGAGCAACATGAGAGGAGCCCTAAGCCCTGCAGATACAATGCCATGGTAATTAGCAAAAACCTAACTGATCACACCTGTCTGTTCTGCTTGGGGCCTCTGTGCTCTCTGCATCCTTCAGTATTTCTTCTCTGGTCTCCCTTTCACACACTTACCCCTTCCTGGGGATAAGTTGAAGGCAGCCTATTGGAGGCAGTGCCTGTGCTTCCAACCAGAGGAACACCCTTCAGGAGGGAGAGCATTCATCAAAGGCCTCCAACTGCTAGGAAGGAGCTGTGGATTCTCCCTTTTCTTTACTCTTCCCAGGCTAAAGGGAAAGAAGCTGTGTAATGCCTCCTGCTCATCTCTTTATCTTCCCACTTGAAGTACAAAGCTGAGGGGCAACTTTCCATTCCTTACAGTTGTGACCCTGTGGTTCTTTCTTTCAGGCACAAGGTGACACAAAAACCTTTGGGAGATGCACAGCAGGAGCCCATGAGAGATCTGCCCCTGATGAGCAGAGAGAGGTGGGCTCTGACCTCTGCAAGCAATGCTCTACTCGCCTCAGTGCCTCTGGTTCCACCTCAGCCTCCAAAAAATGAGATTGTGCTCCAGTGAGAGGAAGCATGACCCAGCTTTCCCAAGTGCTCAGGAGAAGGTTTGGCTCTGCAGAAGGAGGTCAGTCTTAGGGTATCCAGTGCAAGGTGGCAGCTCCTGCTCCTTAGGCTTGGAAGGAGACCCTTGGCTGAGCCTGGTGGAGCACATCTGAACTCTGCTGGTTCCCTTCTGAGCATGGATGGCCACCCACAGTTCTGAGACTCATAAAACACTGAGCCCTGTCACCTGAAGAGATTTCCTTCCTTCCAGCTTCTGGCTGCATCCTCAAAGCCTTTCCCTTCAGGAAGAGTCTTTTTCAGAGCAGAGGTGTACATATGTCCTCCATGGAGTCATTGTTGGATGTGTGCTCACAAGGCACTATATTATGGGCTGAGGAAAACTGATATTTCAAACTGGAAGAAAAAAGACAAAGGGAGTTACACAGATCAGGAAGCTTTGGATGAGTGAATGACACTTTTTCCCCTCTGCTGAATTGTGTCTGTTGAGTATGTTGCCTTTTTCCCAACCTGGAAATGAAACTCGAGATAAGCATCAAGTACACAATTTGGTTGTAGTCAATCAGCCCTACTTAGGGCAGAGACCTAAGGTGAGGAGATGCCCTTTAAACAAGGAAGATGTGGGAACTGTGTGTTCCTCAAAAAGCTGTTGGAGACCTCAGGGACATTCTTGCAAAAGGCAGTGCTGCTACATCTTCACAGCTTCCCCATCACCAAGCTCCATGTGCTGCAGTCGCACTGCTTGGTTGCAGTGGAAATTGTCTCCCAAACACAGAAAACTCCATCCTCTGGTGTGCCAAGCAGCCATGGCCTCTGCTCTAAGGCCATCACCCATTGATTGCCGGGGCACTGTGTGAAAATTGACAGGTTTCAACTCTTGAAATCAGCTTTTGTTCATTAATCTTTGCACTGGGCACTCCCAATCTTACATGACATGATTAATTTAAGGTGGAGAACCAAAGAAGTTTGAGATTCAGAAGGTAGGGTTTTTCTGACTTTTGGGCTAAAAATTTCTTGCTTCTCTGGAACAAATTTGGGGTTCAATCCTCTCTTTGTGATGCATCTGTGGCCCAGGCAAGGGTTAACATCTCTAAGTCACCCGCTCCACTGCCCACCCTGCAACAGGCTTAGCTTGCCCTTCCATTGTTTGGACTAAACCTTCCCAGATTTACTTACTTCCTTTTGATGTCTGGCAATGTTTGTTTATTAGCGCCAGTGGCCTGTGTTAACTCTGAGTAAGTCTTTGACTAAATCCCATTCTCTGCCTTTCCTCCCTTCACGGGCTTGTGAGCTGATAAACTTCAGTGCTGGCTTTCAAACTCAGTGAGGTTAAACATGAACTTCTTTTACACCTGCCTGCTTTCCCAGTTAATGGACTCTGGTGGCTGCTGAGAGAGGAATCCTTTTACGGCAAAGAGAAGGCTGCAAAAGTTCATTTCATTTCTGGTTCGTATGTTCGAGAAATGGGGTTTTAACTCTTGGAGAGGAAAGGATTATTTTACTGAATTCCCTGCTGTCCTGAGGTCATCTGCTTAACAGTAGCAGAGAAATAATAACAGGACAGGTATTAGCCCATAAGTCACATAGTGTTATATATAGTCCACCAAGCATTATTTTATTATTCCCTTTTTTTCACGGTGCTTAAGTACCATTTTGGGACTTAGGGTTTAGACAGCTTCAGTCTAAAGTATGAATCAAGAGAAAGAAGATGAGAGCTGTTTGGGAAATGATAAGTACTTCCTATGGAAACTTTTGCAACAGTTCTGTTTTTCCTTTAATCATGGGAAAGTTCCATTAAAAGAACAAAGCCTACCAAAAAAAGGAAAAAAAAAATCAAGCAAAACCAAATCCCAAATCCACATTTTTTTCACATTTTTAATATTTGAAATTTTTATTTTTGCTATATTTGTTCAGGAGAGAAGGTATTGAAAAATCCCCTACAACTATTTGAGGCTTTTCATTTTAATACAATCTCCTGACTAGATTTGCTCACGTTATTTAATTACAGACATAAGCCCTACTCTCAAATTCTATATGGGTTACGTACTTTATGTATATGCTCTAAGTTTTATGATTTATGACTACAAAATAAGGTTGCATGATAATAATTTTTAAGTAAAGGATCTTTGGATATTTATTACTCCATTATTTTGTCTCATAAAAGTCTCTTATGCAGCAATGATTAAACTTTGCGTCATCAGTATTTAAGAGTCAAAAAATGCCTTGTGGGTGCTTAAATATTCTTTTTACAGATTTTACAAATACACTGATTTTTAAAATGGTGTTTCAAGGGTCTACAGATGTTCCAGCATGGAGAAGGAACTCTCTGGTGCCAGTCTGAACTTTTCTATGCCATAAAAATGTCTTTGCCAAAAAGAACTCACATTCAAACTGCAGGTGATTGACAGATGGCAAAGAGGAAGGATTATAGAATATGAACTGCAGAATGAATCCAGATTGCACTGAAAGGTTTTAAAAGCTTAGGGAAAATTTGTGGTCATCCAGAACTGAATTTACATGACAGTCAAATGACATAATAACAGCTCTCCTTTTTGTCTCCAATATATTTTCTTGAACTACAGTATTTGGTGGAGGGGCTTTTAACTCATTTTGCCCATGATTCTTTGGCAGTGCCCTTGATCTCTTTCAGTGTGGTGATGGAAAGACCTCTGCTGAAGGATTCTGGCATCGTTCAAGAAATTGTCGCCCAGTTCCTCTCTAGTCCTGTCAGAACAGTGAGGGGAGTAGACACGTGCCTTTCTACCCCTCCTATTCGTACCCTAGATTCCATCCCAGCCTTCTCCACCCTGACCCCACAACAGATTCTTCTCCAGTGTGCCATGCCAGCTCAGAGCAGGACATGTACTGCGTGGCTCTGCCAGTAAAGGCCAGCAATGGGGACCACAGGGGTGCTTATGTGCCTGCCTTCCACCTATCTCCATGAGCACCAGGGACCTGGTCACCAAGGCTGCAAAACAGACTTCTCAGAGACACTTAGACACTGTGAAGGAGAGCAGACTGTTATTTAACTTTAAAGATCAAAGATTGACCCTGTCTGCCTGTAAGAGCTATTTCTGTCTATGTAGAAACCTTTTGGTTTCAAGAGGTCTCTGGTTTACACAACCAGGGCTTTCTCCAGTCCTTTCTGCAGCCAGCTTAAGGCTGAGATGTGCACAGAAATACTCTGCAGAAGCCTGAAAACAGCTCACTGTGAGTCAAGGAGCACTATTTTCCAACAGGTCAAAACTTCTGAGATGGTTATGATAACCAGTGACAAAAAAACCTGTTTACGTGGAAAACAGTACTGATGTAGCTAATGTAGTTGCAAATCCCAAGTGCATTTCGGCACAGATCTGCATATAGACACTTTGTAAATGAACCTCCTAGTGCCACAGCAGCCTTCAGAACAGAAGCAGCTTTGCCTTGTCTTTAACTAGGATTGTGAGTCACAGAAACGTTTTGTTTCTCCTTTTTGCATGAAAAAACCCAGCCTCTTGTATGTTCCAAATATCTTCCTTCAAACATTTATTTGCCTATTGCAGTGCTGGACTGCTTGTGCCCTTTGCCTGAGCAGTCAGGCAGTTCTCTTTGAAGATGTTTACTAATTAAATAAGAACAAAGATGGAATGAATGTTAAGGACCTTCAAACACTTGTTCTATGCTGCCGTTCTATGACTGTACTTCACAAGCTGCTGTAAAATCCATACATTTTGGAATACACCACATTCCTTTAATGGATTCTCCTTGTTAAAAAGGTTAAGGGGAAACAAAAGGAATTCTTGCTTGTTTCATAGCCTGTTTTTCACATCTGCAACTTTTACAGTAGGAAAGGTGCAGAGTTTTTTGGATCTGGCAGAGCATTGAGACCCAGCATGGCAGATTCCAGCTCCAGCTGTGGCTTTAGGAAACTTACTGGCTCTGCTTCTTTTCCTTATCCACCAAGCACAGGCTGGTACCTAAAGGCACAAGTGCAAACCAAACCCCAGCTACAAGCACTGCCAGATTCAGGAGTATCCAAATTCTGAATAACCCTTATTTTTAGGATCTGGGGTAAAGTTGCTTTCTCACTCATTTAGGTGTGACACACTCGTGCTGATCTCAATAGCTGGAGATCTTTTTAATTAAAGAACAATGATAAAAAGCCACATAAAACGAGTTGCATCAAAGCTTCATCATAATACAAATGCTAATTATTGTAATTATATAAGATTGCTCACGTTTATTTTCTAGGTGGGAAGGCACACCAGCTGACTGGGTTTCAATGTGTAGCTATTCCAGCAAAATTTTAAGGAGTCAGATGTCTTGCCTAGGAGTTGTCCCTTCCAAGCTGCATAGCTATGGTCAGTCTCTCACCTAATGTAAACATCTCACTCAGTGCATGAGAATTGACACGAGGGACTGTCTTTGAATGAGTTCCAGTCACTTTCTTTGGTTTTCCTGTTTTAGGGACCTCTCCCAGGGACAAACTGACAAACTCTGCATCCTTTGGGGAGGTTGTAGAAGTGTTGCAGGAACATACAATGTCCTGGTGGGCTGTTTGTTCACGAGTGGTCCCATCATCCCTACTTAGCCATCCTCCTGGGATTTTATCAGGATTTGGTCCCTTCCAGAGGAATAACAGGCCCAGCGTGACTGGTCCTGCTGTTAGTGCAGGAGCTGGGGCGTGGTGTGCAATAGCAACGACCTTCTTTTCCCCACCAAGAGGTTTCCTGGGACAGCAAATCTGGAGCCATATATACTGTTTGGCTGCTCCAGATAACTTTGTCAGAAAATGCGAAGACACAGAGCTCCAGGAGCAGTGCTCTGGTGTAACAGCCAAGGTGAAGGTGGAGAGAAGGAGCCATGGTGAGCTGGAAAAGGTCAGGAGACAGAGGAAAGCAAAAGCCTCTCATGGCCCAGGAGGAACCACTGCTTGGTTGGGCTGCTCTTTCAAAGTCTGCAATCAACATTTGTTTTACACTGACAAAACTATGTTAAAATATACTTTTGCTAAGCTAATGAGCAGCCCCAACACACACCTTGAAAAGGCAAGATTGGAGTCCTTGTCTCTATATAAACAAACTTTGTGAGAGAGATAAAATGTCTTGTTAAAAACAAACAAATGAAACAAAGCAATTTTGAATCATTCACAATTAAAAATAATTAAAGGCTGTTAAAAATCCAGTCTAAAGATGATGAGTTTTTATAAAAAAACCACAAAAAACCAAAAGCTCTAAATGAAATGGCTCCAGAGTGTAGTGTAGTTTTTTAAACTAAAACAATTCAGTGGGTTAGATAGAAACTTGAAAAAAGTGAAAAAAGTGAAAAAAGGAGCTGCCAACCCCAGTTTACATTTTTTCTGGTTAAAAAAAAATACCACCACCTCAAAACCACATTTGGCTGAGATTTTTACTTATCTTTCCTCTGGGGGTGGTGAATGGAGATGTGCAAGACAACTAAATTGGCATCTGTTGATTGTTCAAGCTCTTGAGTAAATATTTGCATGATCATAAGATGAATTGGGTTGGAAGGGACTTTAGGAGGTCTCTGGTCCAGGCTTCCTCAAAGCAGGGGCAGTGCTGAGATTGGGCTGCTCAGGGCTTTATCCCTGAGGTTTTGGATACTCTGTGGGAGCCCATGAGGTGCTGAATGCAATTGTGTCTCCTGTGTATGCCAAGAGAGGGGCTATGGAGTTGCCCCCTTTCTGTTCTCTGCCCAGGGGTTGGAGCCTGACATTCTACTGTGTGTAAAGGTCTACCTTCCTGGGGGACAGTAAAGTCAGGGGTTTTATTTACTGTTTCTGTTCAACAACTTTTTCCTGGGGCAAAAGCAGCATCATACAGCTCATCCAAAGCCAGCTACAGCATCCCGTTTCAGATAACCCAAAGCTAAGGGCACTGATTTCATAGGTGAAACTCAGACAATGGGAACATCTGATGAGACAGAGAAAAACCTGGGCGTAGGGCACTAGTGATGGCTGCTACCTTTCTGTTACAGTGTTTCCTTTCCTGCACTGGAAATGAAGGCACATACCCCTAACTTTCCATAGGCTTACTTGTCTCCAGGACACAAAGCTGCACAGCAAAATTGCTTTCATCTTTTAAGCAGCAGATTTTCACTATGAATAAAGTTGCGTTTTCTTTTTGTGCCTAGTGAAGGGAAAGCTAGCATGTATTTCCATTCTTTATTTTCCACACTACTGCTTTAATACAACTTCCTCTTAATAAAGGCAAACCACTACTAAAAAGCTCAGGTAGTTCCATGAGTAGCAAAGCCAAGGAAGTATAATTTCCTACACATTTGTGTCTTAAGGTTGTATTTTTATGTGGTGTCTCTGGTGCCTAATGATAGATGAGTCACATATTAGGATTTAGGTGGGAAGGGTCCCCTTCGCAGAATCACAGGATCACAGAATCACAAGGTTGGAAGAGACCTTTAAGATCATCAAGTCCAACTCATGCCCTTAGACAACTTGAGGTGTCTAATCCAGCATCATGGTCAGAAAAGGTCTAATTCTGGAGGTAGATCCGATTTCTTGGAGTCTCATTCAGCAAGGTTTGGAAATCTCCAAGGCTGGACAATGCCCACCCTCTCAGGGGTCTTGTTCCAGCACTGAACTTCTCTGAAGGTGAAACAATTTTCTTCTGTCCAGCTGGAATAGCTTCCAATGTAGGTTGCGATTGTTTCAGCTTGTCCTTTCACTGTGCATCTTTCAGAAGGGGCTGTCTCCATTTCCTCAATTTTCCTTCCATCAGGCAGTAAAAGGAAAGGAACCTGATCCCTCTGCCCATAGTTTTCTCCTCTGCTGGTTGAACAAAGCCAGCCATCCCAGTCTCTCCTTACTCGTTATGAATTTCATTTTCCCCTCCATCCTAGTGCTCTTCACCTGAATGCTTTCAAGTTTTTCTGACTCTTCTGACTCTTGGGTGATGGTCCCAAAGCAAGACAGAATACAGGGCGTTTTTTTGCTTTGTGATTTTTCTCTTCTTCCTCATCCTCTTATTTTCATAGCTTTAGCATCTTTGAGTCTTTCTGTCAGTGTATTTAATAATTTTTAAACCTGATAATGGGTTTAAAAATTATTTCTGGAAAGGGTTAATATACAGGTACACTCAGTCTTATGCAGAGTAATTACACAGTAATTACACATTGTGAAAGGAGGCTAAAATGCCAGCAATGATAATTTATTGGTCTTACATGGAAAGAGGGAGGAAAGCCAGGTGATGGTGGGGCAGATATCATTCCAGATCAGTTGTGTCTGTAGAAGAGGTTTTTTTTTTTCTGAGGTATTTGCCATATTTTCCTGCTGGTATTTATTGATCCCTCAGACAAAATAAGTTCTTATAAAACCAGCTGTGTTAATCTAGACACAGAGTTGAGGCTGTTTCATCTACCCTGGTGGACACTACTTAATGCAGAAGTGCCAGTAGAGTATCAGCAGGTGTTTTGAGGGATGCCCTACTTGGTACTTACTCTAGATGATCTGAGGGGGTGCAGGGAGAGAATTGAAGACACAAGTCATTGCCCTGCACATGGGAAATCTAAAAGGACTTGCCTCTCCAATGCTGTATCTTAAAAAATTTTATTAGCCCACATGAGACCTATAGTGGTCAAAAACCTGGTTTACACCCAAATAATGTTGCTAATCTCCAAAGAATATATTTCTGGCATGGAAAAATGAGGTAAAGGTTACATGGGCAAAACTCCTCTTTTGCCTGTGTGGCTCAGTGGGATACTCTGCCTGGGTTAAGGCACAGCCATTTGGAAATCCATGTGGGCTGGGTACTCGGTGTCTGTCACACATCACAGCCTGAGACCCCCATGACAGATGCTTTCCCGAGTCTGTATTGCAGACACAGTTTAAAGACAACTGTTGTAAATACTTTTGCACTAGCGTAGCTGTATTGATTCTTAGAGGGTCAATGATTCTGTTTTGCTTTGATGATTACAGCTAAACTGGCAAAGCTTCCTGAGAAGTCACCTCCGCTCGATGGCAATTCATTTTGAGCTTCTCAGAGGTTATCATGAACATGGAAAACATCCGACATATGGATTGTTCCTGCAGCAGCAAAGAATGCAGATTGAATCACCTTTGAGTATGGCTGGGTTTTCTGATGACAACACAGCACCATGCCTGTGTTATATTAGTTTTGCATATTTATAAGCTAATGAGTGTTACACATTTGAAAAGGCAAGTCATTGCTCACTTCCAGGGGCTCTTTCTAAGACAAACAGGCACTTTCAAAAAAATCCATGGAATTTTATTTGGTTTTTTTAGAGGAAGCTGGAGGCTGAAGCTGGAAACATACATTTCAAGGAGGTAAAGCCAGGGCCCTTCCTCTTTTAAACTACTGGGTTTGCTTTTATTTTCTTTAAACCAGTTGTTTTGTCTCTTTCCTATACTATTTCTTGTCTTGCCTACATGTAAACTTCTGTTCTTCACTCCTCAGGTCTTCATCCAATAGTTAATACTTGAAGGAGCATCTAAGATGACAATGGATAATGAAGCCAGCCCTTCGAAGAAACTTTGAATAATGAAATGGTCTTGCATCAAGCTGTGGGTTATATGACTATGAAAAAAGACAAAGACTATGAAAAAATTAGCATGAACTCTTCACATTTGTCAATGTTCTGTACATATTTATTTCATTTTTTTCCTCCTTTCCTATGTTTGGAGTATGATCACAAATCTTCTCTCTTTACCAGGCAGACTTTTTTCTTTCTCTCTGGTCTCACAGCCTATCTTCTGCTAAGTAACTGAGTAATCTGGCTCATCTCTGCCTCAAACTTCCCTAGGTGCTGAGCACTGTTCTTTCACAAATTAATGTCTGTTTTTTTATGATTGGGGACTTTTCCACTTTTTAGCCCTTCCTTCTTTTGGACAGTCTGTACTGGGTGCCTTTTCCTGTTCATGTACTTGTTTTTCTTTCCTACCCTTCAGGAAGAGCACTGTCATAAAGAAATTACTTCCCCTTTGCTTTGTGTAACTTCTGGACAGGAGACAGTGTGTGCTGAAGGTCCTGACAGCCAGTGGGTTTTCCCCAAAATTCTGCATTTCAATTTGAGTGACATTTAACAAACCACCAAAGTCAGAAGTCCCAAGCTGCCTGATGAAGCTGGTTTGTATGCACCTACTTACTCACACACAAACTCTGATTGTACAGAGTGCTCAGTGCCAAATTGAGCATCAGCAACCTGAATCCTGATGGCACCTAGATTTCAGTGGTAGCCAAGCAGCAGTCTCAGCTTTTCTCTGGTCATTCCTCCCAGCAAGGAAAGTGCTTTTGATGTGTTTTTATTTATTGAGGTTGGCATGCTGAAAGTGTAGAAGATGTTGTTATACTCCAGCTTCATGGGTTTTCACTGTCAGTTGTTAACTAGGGGCAAAACCAGAGCTGGGTTTGAGATGGGACAATCACAGTGGCTCAGACCAGAACCTATCTGCCTTCCAGTAGGGCTGCTGCATCATCTGTGCTTGGATTTGTACCTTAACATCACTTCATATCACATAAAGCTAATGCTATAGAATGCTATGGTGCCTGCACTGAACACTAATGTTCTGTCACCTTCACACCCACTTACTGGAAAAAAACCTAAAAGTTATGGTTACCTCTTCATTGCTCAGAAAAAGAGCTTTTCTGAAACAGAAATGAAATGTGCAGCAAGAGCCCACAGGGTCTCACAGGAAGCAAGGTTTGGGTCAGTTGCATTTTTAAGTACAGCACTGCCAAGCAGTTGAGAAGACCTATTGTGTTAGCACAATATCTCCCTGTTGTTAGCTTTCAGGAGATGACTAATGTGCCTTAATTAATCCCTGTGTGAAAAACATACTTTGTCGGCAACACAGACAAGGCCAAAACTGTGAGCAAGTTATTGGGAGCTGCATCTTCGTGACGTGCTTTTCATCAGGGAAATGTTGGCCACATAAGGAAGCCAGCACAAACTGTGCTCTTTGGTCAAAACCTATTTACTGAAAATGATGAAAACCTGACCGTAGTTCAAGAAAAAGCATCTTCATAAGTAGAAAAATACCGGTAAAAATTGCAATTAACCAGGAAGACAGGCTCACAGAGATGGCAATGAATAGTGGTAATGCCACAGCAGAGCAATGGCACAGTGAGTTCAGATGTACTGCTCTGTATAATCGGGACATGGTTTCCGTATGCAATGTGAGTGCTGTAGTAATTTTTTTTTTTTTAAATCTCGGTGATGAAGTCAAATCCTGACTTAAATCAGGATGTTGGTAGTGATGGCAGATAGACATTGTCACCATCAGCCAAAATATCTCAAATCTCTTTGTAGACATATATCCAAAGGTAATTTTGTCCACAGATGAAAACCAGCCCTCTCTGGAATAAAAATGAAGCAGAAAGTAGAAATGTGCAGAAATACCAGGCCAGGAAGTGAAGACTTCCCCTTCCAATTGAAGGGCAGAGGGATGGTTAAGTGATTAAAATATTAGCCAGAAGACTGACATAACAAAACTGCATTTTCCAGTCTTTTGTAATATAGATACACACTGTAGGAAATTGAAAATATCTGATCCAAGTCTGTGGTGCATGAAATCTCCCTTAGTGTTGGATATTTTGTTGATTTTACTTTGAATGTTTTGGCACAATGTGATAACAGCAGTGAGACTGACTACAAGGTTAGCCCCTGGTCCAGGCTGGCGAAATGGAAATTCAGAGTGTGAAAATTGACTCCATGAAGCCTAAAATGCTGCATGTATATTGATTATGTGCTTGCATGGGGATATTTATCCTGAGTGTGCCGGTCACACATGTTATACCTATCCTGTAGGCACTGAGGGAGGTGAAACACACCCCCCTTTCAAATCACTGAATTCAAAACACTGGATTTGAAAGGAAGGCTGAAGTAGAGGCAGGAATATTGAATGGGGAATGGCTTGACTGTAGCAGTGCTCGTGAAGCTGAAGGAGTTGTTCCTGAGTCTGACCCTTGGCGGGCTGTGGGTATGTCACCACACTGAATGAGGCTGCCTTGGGCTTGTTGGAATTTGGCCCAACTTTAATCCTTCATTCCAGACTTGAGTCAATGGTCTGTCATGGGAATCAGTTAAAATAAAAGCTAAAACTAGGTTTGGAGTAGGGGAATTTCAGTTTGGGAAAAATTGTTTCTGGGTGGAGGTAAAAGCAAATAAGATAAGCAATTGTGATGCCATGACACAGGCAGTGGTTTAAGAGCAGAGCAGAATGAGCTCTGAGGTGGAGAAACTAAACCCACGTTACAAGTTAAACCAACACTTAAATTCTTCTGAAATACTCAGACCAAATCTCCTACTGGGATCACAGTTTATCCTGGTGAGGCTCTGCTTTGCCTTTTGATTTAGGCCTCTCATTTCCAGCATCTGATCACCAGCAAAGCAAATTCTGCAAACAAGAGCCCTGGAGCTTCTTTCATGCTTCTGGAGTTAGCACAGCTGTGCCAGTGTAAATCTGGTGAAGTTGGGATGGCAAAATGTAGTAGTCTTAGCCTGACCTCAGATTACATCCTCTCATCCTCTTTACTCTCTTGGATGCTGAAGTCTGCTGGTTGTAAAGTCAGATGTGAGATTTCAAATGAGAACATGGGCTGGATCCAGAATTTTGTCTCTGAAATGCATGTTTCACTGCTGGGAGAAGAAGATGGTTTATGGTGGGCTCTGTGAAACAGCTTCTCCCTGCTCTGGAAACCAGGGCAGACCTGAGCAGGTTGCAGAAGTTCATGGGGGTGTGTGTCTTGCACTGATAGGGCCTGAGGTCTATATTCTTGGGTTGCTGTTATGCTAAATGGTGGAAAGTGTATTGTGAGTATCTATATATTGTAGTACTTATCCTGCAGGTTTCAACCATTATTTTGCATAGGAGAGGGACTTCTTTTTACACACTCTGCATACCTGCTGCTTGACTTCCCCCCTGAGGTGGGTAACCAGACACTAGATAGGAACTAATGAGAATTTTAGGCTAGTGGAAATCTTTGCTGACCTTCCAATAGTTTCTCTATCAGGCTTGAACTTGGATCCTTAGTAATTGGTAGATAGCTCTGTGGATGACAGTCTGATGTTTTAGGGATGGCACAATGTGCTGTCAGAGCCTAACCTGCTCAAAAAGACTCATCTGAGCAAATGCATGTCCATAAACCACCCAGGGGCAGTTAAGTGATTGCAGCCACTTGTTTTGATCATATTTTCCCTGTTTTAGTCACTGCAGCCTGTATTCTCAATGATATTTAGCTACTTGATTCCTATTGATTTTCTCATGATCAAGGTAGCATGTAAACCTGTAATGATCTGGATGGAGATAAGCTGGTTTCTTTATGAAGCTGCACTGAATGCTAAACACAGCAATGACTCAAATGCTGGAAACAAAGCTGAAGAGCAGAAGAGACACGTGATTACATGGGGCCATGAGAAAAGTCCTGAAGGACAGCCATGCAGGAACTGCTCCAGGAGATCTGAAGGCATTCTGTGCTGGCAGTTCATCGATGAAGGTTGCTCATTATTTGCTTATTTTGAACATGTTGTTTGCTGAAGGCCAAAGCCTGTCAGATCCTAGGAAGGTTCTTTTTTAAGAGCTTTTGTTGCCTCAGCAAACAGGTCATGAGTCCAACCCACCCACTCCACAAACAAACATTTCTCCAAATTATCAGGGGAATGGAGTTCATTTGACAGAGATGTCAGTTTGGTAGAGACAGATCACTTAGGGTGTGGAGAGTTTCATTGTGTGTGTGTGTCCAAGTCTTTGCCCTCCACTCTTCAGCTTTCTCCTCATGCATCCTGTATAATGACTGTGTGTGTGTGTGTTGATCTTATTCCTTTTGGAGCTGCTTACCTTTCTAATTATACTCACTAAGTATTCAGTACTTCACTTGGCTGTGTTCCCAGAACAAAGGCCATAGCTGAATACAAATAAGTGAATTAAAATAACTTTGGCTTTTAATCAGAGGAAGGCCCTGTGTTGCTTAGGAAGTTTGAGATATCACTAAGCAGAAAGGTAATTCTGCCAGCTCTCATGTAAATTGGGTGTTTGTCTGCTTCCCAAACCAGCTTCCACACTCACATATCTGCGAGGTCACTTCTCCTGGTGAGCTTCACAGGGGACTAAAGGGAGGTGATGGAAACAATTATACTCGTATTTGGGACAAGAAGGAACGTTAAATGGGTAAGAGCATTTTTCAGAGACAAGAGTTACAGAATGCCCCATCTTGAGTAGAGCTCATTTGAATCTGTTTGAATTGTTGAAAAGAAAGTAGGGCAGGAAAGATGGTATCTAGTGGTATCTAGAAGACACTTTAGTGGGGTCCCACTGCAGAAATTATGTCTTAATTCCACTGTTCAAGAAACCAGTTTCGTTTTGAGAAGGAACTGGGAAGAAGAGTAGGTGAGAGCAGCTTTCGGAGAACGTCAGACATTGCTCTAGCTCTTCCAAGAGAACAGAGAACAGAACTGATATGTGCGAAGAAAAAAAGAGCTCATCTCTCTGCACTGATGTTTATATATATAAAAAAAAATACTGGAAGACTTAGCTCACTATTGTCATGCATATAAATCCATCCAAATTGTCAATAGTCATTAATTAGAAACTATTTTTGTCAGATTTTAACCCACTTTTTTTGTTGTTAGGGTTGTGGAGTTCATTTTGTGAGATTTTTTTGTTTGTTGGGGGTTTT
>VXAX01003395.1:0-87262 GCA_013399835.1 Leptocoma aspasia
TATATATATAAATTTTTCAACTTTTCTGGATCTTGGAACTCAGCCCAAATTTATAGTCATTAATTCTCTGAATCCAAAAGTGTCTAAGCTTCACTTTAAATAAAATTAGGGATTCAGATTCTCAATGACACTCAGGAGCTTTCACCTAGTTTAAAATAAATTGAAGTTAGTTACTTTTTGAACCTGTGTGTAGGTACATAACGTAGAGACAAAGCTGGTGAAATCTCTGTCTTTTTACCTAAATATCCCAGCACCAAAAGAAGTTGTATTCTATTAGGAGATTTCACAGACTTAATTTCTATTACCCCCTATATTTTGAGACTTATCAGCACCTCAGTTTATTAAAGGTTTAAACCTGAATGTTTTTCTATCACAATTCCCCACTTAGATTATCCCTGCGCACCCCATCAGTGCAATACCCCTGAGTCTGGTGAGTGAAACATGAATAAAGGAGCAGAAAACATAGATTTCAGACTCTTGGCAGTAGGTGGGCTTTGGAGGATCTTCTTCTCCCTGAAAAAGTTCACCAGGATTGTGGGTAGAGAGTGGTTAGTAAGAAAAGAAAGCTTGATTCAAAGCTGATGTCAAAAGGGACAGTTTTTGGTCTTTTAGTTTTAGTAGTGGAGCCTGGATTTTAAACTTCTGTTGTGCACTTGGACTTTTCACCTCCACTGCCCCAGGAAGACAAGATAATGTCAAAACTCACATTATATGGGACCTCTACAGTCCTGTTGGGACACACATGCAGAAAGAAATGAGACATCTGGGATCAGGGAGAGATTAGGGAAGGGTTACCAAGCTGTACAGCAAAGGGGAGCTTTACATCTGATCTTGCAACTCTGGGTTAAATCTCTCTTTCAAAAAGAGAACCTAAGACTTTCTCACCACCAATGTCTTATTAGCTGCAACTGACCTTGACATCAGGCTAATTCCCTTTCTTATACAGCATAATCTCACAGTTTGTGGTAATTTTTGACCTCTAAGGATCTGACAGGAAATGCCCTTATCCTACCTTTATTGAAAGTCTGATAGTTGATGCCATGACAAACTCCACAGGGGAAGTTAGAGATTCACAAATCTCATACTGAAGTGAGTTTCTTCTGCTTTTTGCATGGGTATCCTGATGAGAGGATTTTTATGTAAAAAATAGGGTCTGATGCTAAAAATAGATAACTAACAGAGATAACTATGTTCTAAGGGGATTTCAAACTGATTTATGTCTTTAATGCACTGCATCTCGGGTAAACACACAAATCTAAGCAAGTAGTGGATTTCCAGATACAACCTTCCCATCTATTTTTATTTCACACCTATCTACTTAGTATACACATCCTATACATCCTCTTCAATAAATATTTAACTTTCCCCACCTACAGAAGAATTGAAATCCCAATTTAAACATTTTGATATCAGTTCTGAGGCCAGATGTGTAGCAATACTCAATGGGTAAAAATCTGAACTGAAAAGATTTTACTCTCTGTGGAAACTTTATGTGACAGGAGATGATTAATTTAGCTCAGCTCTTGGAAAATACAGCAGCTCAAAAGTAACAGAGTACTTGTTTTCCCTTTCCTCATTACTCAGTAAAAAAGGCCTATTCATTTCCCAAGTGTCAAAAAAAGATCACAGGTGAACTGGACTTATCAGATGATTTTTATTCAAAAATCCCCAGAAGCTATTTTCAGACTGCAACCATTCACAAACAGAAACCATCCTTATTAACTCCTTTTGCAGCTGAGGATTTTTGTTTAATTCAGCTGAGTACAAGGTGAATGTTCTTGTTTTTTCTTTTGACCTTTATGTTTTTAATAACTGGAGATCTGTCGGGTCTTTTTCTAGCCAAACACAGCACCCACGGAGTAGTGGTGTGTAAGTTAATTAGCTTTCGTGGTTTAAAGTCAGGTGAACTTGAACATCTGCTTTATTTCTATTTGTCATTCTACAAAGCATTCATGAGTGACCAGCTGTGTCTCATGCCAGGTTTTTCTTTCAAGTGGCCTCATGTAGTTTGTTCTGAGTGAGTGCATGATGAAGGAAGGACACAGAATCAGGCTGGCTGCAGTAGAGTTGGAGACAATGCCCATGGTTGTCCAAATAAAACTGACAGCTAAACAAATTCACAAATTTTGTCCCCCTTCTGGCTGAAAAGTCTCTATTATGAAGACTTCCAACAGGATAGATATGCTGATTTTTATCTATTTCAAGGTACAGCTCAAGTGAGATTCATGGCAGCAACTAAAGCTGAAGTAAACTAGGTAGTCAGAGAGAAAGTATCAGTAAAAAATTCCACTGGGCTGCACACAGCACAAGTGTGGAAGAAAATTAATTCCAGCATCACAGACTGTTAGATCTGGCTGAGGTCCTGCATTCCCTAGTGACCATGTGTACATGTATTTCACAGGATAGGTAACATGACAGAACTCTGGCTACTATCATTACTTACCTTCTCACAGATATGGGCAAGAACAAAGTCTCTTGAATAAATGTTACCTTTTCAAGATGCAAGGTGAGAGGAAATATCAAAAGCTCAGTGGAATATTCCAGCCTAGTTTAGTGCTCCTGAGTATGGACCTGAGTGTGCCAGTTCTTGTAGATAAAAACTGGACATGAATGTAGAGACCTGCAATATAGCCCTTTTAATCAGTTCTTAAATAAAGTGTAGGAATATCTGAAATACCCTTAGAGAGTCACAGGATTAAATCTACGCACAGGCAGTTACCAAAGACACAGCAGTGAAAAGGGAGCAGACTGACAGAGATGTACAGCACCATGTGCCCCAGGATCTCTTGTGCCAGTGCTGGCATCCTGGAAATCTGGGTTCCTGCTGCTGGGGACAATACAGACCTGTGGCTATTTCTGAACTTGGTCCATAAAGAGAATTCAGTCTCCATCCCTTCACTTCTGTAATGACATTAATCCCTGGATATCTCTTTAGCATTGGCTCCTCCCTTTATTCAGACAGCTCAGTCCTGTCTAGGTTCTTGCTCTTTAGAACAGCAAAATTCTTGGTCTGCAGTGCTGAGAAGCTTAAACTGCCAGTGAGCATTTTTTCACTTCACTGAGTCTGATAATACTTTTACTCACTGCATAGCATTTCTCTCTCTCTCTTTTTTTTTTTTTTTTTTTCTTTTGGTCTTAAAGCTTAGCAGCTTTTGACAGCTACATAATATCCCTAAATGTTTAAAAGTGCTCATTATAGTCTTGCTTTGGGAATTGCAGAGTTTCATTCTTACTAGTCATTTACTGCCTTTAAAACATTCAATATCTTTTGATGGAGAGGGATTCTTTGAGGTAATGGGAGGAAAAATATTCTCTCCAGGTTATTTTGCAACTTTCTTCAATTCTTCAAGACATCTTTACAACTTTTCACTTCAAATGTTTGAAATCAGTTCTTTCTGATATCAGAAATGAAAAATAAGGATTCATATTACTAAACTTTACTAATATGTTCAAGTATTCCACAACAGGACCTTTATTTTTAAATGAAGCTCCATATACTTGGAAGAACCAGCTTCTTTTATGTCCAATGCTTCTTCTCCCAGTTATATTTCTTGCCTTTTACTGGACTCTCCAGTTTCTCAACATCTTTTTTGTACTCAGAGGAGAGGCCCAACCTGGACTCTTCCAGGTGCAACCACTTCTGTGTAAAATAAAGGGGAAAAATCATGTCCTCCAGCCATCTGTCTGCCTATGCAATTGGTAATTCAGCTCACCATGTATTTAGACTTTACTGCTGTCAGGGCACAGTGCTGACTGCCATCCACCAGGTCCCCACACCCTTTTCTGCAGATTTGTCACTGGGTCAGTCAGCTCACAGCCTGTACCCCAGCACAGGGTGGCCCCAGGTGCAGGACTTTACCTCTGGTGCTGTTGAACTTTATGTGGTTCTCGCTGGCCACTCCTACAGCTTCCTAAGGTTCCTCTGGTTAAGTCAATGTGACCCTAAAACACTTTCATAAAATATTTGGAAAGTCATTGTGACCTTTTTGATATTTTAAATACATGAAAATATAAGGTAGTTGAAGTTTAAGCAGACAAAAAAGAAGACAAATTATATTGCATGGCATGTAAACAAGCACAAGCTGCATAAATGAATGCATTAGAGGTCATGTAATATCAACAGGAATTTTTGGCAAATGGTTCTTTAATATTTTTAGCAGATATATTTGGGAATATTTACATTTAACATCTGCTAGTTATTTTATTTTGCTGTTGCAAAGAAATTATAAGTGTAAATCAGAAAAAAAAACAGGCACTAAGGTTTTGCTTGTTCAGAGGAGTAAAAATAATTATCTTTGCCACTAATTCGGTGAAAATGATCTTGCAGCTTGGATTCATGAGGAATAGTCTGTTCATACTAATTAATTATCAAAATTTTGCTAATGGAGCTTACTTCGGTTACCTAATCAAAACCCCTAGTTCTTTAGCAAGACACTTGGGAAAAAAATAACCAGGAAACTGTTAAATTAAAACCATTAGCAACTCAACACTATTCAGATAAATAGCAAAGGGATTTCCACACATGAAAATAACTTTAACATAGAATCTTAACAGAGCTCGTAACAGTAATGCACACATTGTTGGCTCATTCTTGTTCTTCAGGAACCTTGCAGCAGGGATCTCAACACCCTGACAGTGAGCAGCCTTCACTGAGATATGTTTTAAGAATTGTACAGAGTGAAAGACAACCAACTCTTTTGTCTACAGTGTCACTTAATAAAATACAGGTTTATTTCAAGCTCAGTTTTCTAGAATAGAGCTTGTCAGTCATATTAGGTTATGGTACTCTGGAAAATGTCAAACAGAAATTTGAATATGTCAGTGGCATGTTACATGCTAAAATGTCTCCATTATGAGACTTTCATAGTAGCTGGGGTAGGGGTTTTTTAGAACAAATTTTACTAATTCTCTAAGATTTCAAATACCCTTTTTAATCCTGAAATTATAGGCAGTCAGCTGTGCCATAGCTGCACATTTCTTCATCCACTTATGAGGATTAAAATGAACATATATTGCATGATAATTATTTCTACGAAAACACTGTGCATTTCCTAATGTGAAATTGGGGGTAAACATCAGTTTGTATTGTCACTTCAGGTTATGTGACATTCTTTGACTCATGTGGTATATAATATCCACCACCTGTGAAGCTATCATATTTATTTAAAGTGCTGCCTCTCCATTTTCATCCAGGAAATATATTTCTTCTATTGTCAGTACATCTTGACAACTGTACAAATAAGACAGATGAGTTTTGGGACCTTTTTGTTCACCCACTTTACTTTTGCAGAATCTTTGAAACCTCTTGGGTGTCTAGATTTTAGGAGCCAAACATCTGTGTTGTATTTAAAATAGGAAAGCTCAGCTATTGCCGCAGCCTGCTGGAATATTCATGTTCTCACAAGCTCAGGACTAGACTGCGTGTCTTTAGATCCAAAGTATTGGAGCTATGAGAGCTAGAAAAGTCTCCCAGGGTATGTGGTAAAAAGAATGTAGCAATGTGCACTGCCTGACAGCTTTGTCACCCCTAGAGCTGTGTCACCAAGACCATGCTCCTCCAAGAGCACTGGTGGCCTCTCCACAGCCACTCTTTCAGGTGGGGTTCATTGTTTTGCAGAGCACCTCAGCAGTGACTCAACCAATGTGGCCAGGAAGGTCTTTCTTAATGAGTAAATATCAGAGTAAGAGACAGAATTTACATGTTATAATTTCACATACTAATATATCTACCAGCATGTGATGGATCCTGAGGGCTTCTGTGTGGATACCAAAATGGAAATATTGTCACTTAATTCCTTGGACTTTTTCTTCCTTATTTAAAATTTCTGGTTTTCTTGTTGTTTTCTGGTAGTTGACAGATCTGAATCAGAATGAATTACAGTAAGTGCCTAAGAACCAATTGTTGATCTGTCACTGTGATGAGTAGCTCTTATCACTATCAATGGTGTCATACACCTGTATTTTAAAGCCAAATCCCTCATCCAGTTTTTCCAGTCAAGGTAGTATCTACTTATCTATTCACTGAAATTAAACTATTCCTAATTTTCATTCAAGATCTCATTTTTCTTGTATTACTCAATGGCCTCCATTTTTCTTTCTTCTAGAGGAACACTGTACCTGCTTTCTCCCTCTTTCCAGGTTTTGTGTTTCTGATACAAAAATTTATAAGGTAGAAATAAACCAAACCAATAAAACACTCATGAGCATTTGACTATTAAAAAGGATTTGAGTTCTTATGTATGCTCCTATTAAAGAAGTTCTCAGAATTTTTCAAACACTGTGTATTATTTTTCATTTTAGAAGGATATTATGACAAGAAAATCTGCACTATTGACAATGTTCATTAATTTTCTTAACATCTTGTCTAAATTTCCACCCTAAGTAAAGAGAAAAAAACCAGTGAGTGTTCTGATCTGCACATAAATCCAGCAGCTGCTGACAAGGAGGAAAGAGGGTATTTTGGACACACTGAAATTCTGTGCACTGTCTCTTGGAGCCTTGGGACTGTTCCCAAATAAGTATGGACAAAATGTTATCTGAGCCTAGAAAGACATTTTTAATGATCATCACTTTGTATGTCTTAATGAGAGTTAATAAGTTTATTTATCCTTTGACTGTATTAGGATCTGTAATGGATTTCTACTCTGTAGAATAGCATTCCTTCTTATCACAATACAAGAAGTAGGCTCTTTGTCACAGTATTTCTATGTTATACATTCCTATGGCTTTCTTTTCTTTTCTTTCTTCTTCTTCTACAACACTGAGGTGAACAGACCAAAAGCTAATGCTTATTTTCATGTATCCCAGCATGAAAAGTAGTCTTCATTTTCTTTATGTTTATCACTGAGAATGAGCTTATTTTAGTTACATTTATTGTCTCGTGCTTTAGTCATAGAGGAAAACATTTTTCTTAAAACGGAAGTGTGTCTTGGTCACAGTTCTGATGCTTAAATCAACAGCCTAAGAAAGAGACAATCTTTTTTGGTAGGAAGGTTAAATTTGCAGAGTTGGCCTGAATGAAGGTAAGGAAAAGTATGATGTGGAATTGTTCAAGTTGTGAGATAGCATAATTTTGACTATACCAGGGTCAGGAGTTTTTTTGTAGCAATAAGAAGATAAGATAGAGAGGGAAAAAAGTTCCCTTGGAGAGGAAAATATCCAGGGAGTCTCCAATTCAGAGTCTAATTAACAGCATGAAAAGCCAAGCTTCATTTCAAAAATAAAATAAAACATACCTCTTTACAGCATTTGAAAATGTCACTGCAGAAAAAGAGACAGGAGAGCAAAAGTTTTGCCTTAAGTTCCTGTATGTCAAAAATCTTTACCAAAAATATTTTTTAAAATACCTTTTAAATATTTTTTAAATATTTTTTAAAAATTTTAAGCCAAGACATATACACACACCCACACACCCATACACACAAAGAAAGTCTTGATCCCTAGAAGAAATGGTTGATATTATGTGTTATGAGTGAAAGGTATTTGGAAAATAATTTGGATTTAAGTTGATTGTATAATTTTGACAAAACAATTTCAGCTCAGTGTACATATACATAAAAACATATATTGATATTAAATTTTCCTTCATAGAAAAATGAAAAATTCAAAACATTTTTAGCAGTTTCTATATTTTAAGTCTTTAATATCTCATCAAGACTGTTAAGCAGTAATGTAAAAGTTTCTATTATAATTCTGTTGTTTCTCAGATGATAACTGCCTATTCACCTCTTAAAGCTTCTGCATACCTAATATTAAACACCATAAGGGAATGAACTTTTATTCTTCCCTCTGCACTGCTTTGACAGAGAAAAAAAAATTAAAGTCAGATCCAGAAAGGAAGAAGTACAGTTTTCTCTGAAGGCTTGTTTATTTCTTGCCTTGTGATTGATACTTGAGCTCTTGCACCTGAGGTTGATATCCTTGGACACTGGACATTCTGCAATGTAGACATCAGCATCCAGGGGAAGCACCACAGCTTCTTATCACACAGTAAATAAACATTCTGAAAACACCCTTATTCAGAAATTGTAACTACATCTTAATTTTATATTTTTTATCAGTTTGGCAATCAAGTGATATTAATCATTTTGTTCCTATTTGCCTGCATTGACTGCAGAAAGGGCCCAGATGACTTAAGGTAGAGGACTCTTTTTAGAGTTAAAGATCCAACCTGTCCAGTTTTATCTTTATCTAAGCAGCAAGATATCCAACTCCTAACTTGAATCCCACTTTCATCTACAAAATAGGTAAAGCAGTGAGAGGTTTTAAAATACATTAAATTCCTATGATGAAAGGTACTATAGAAGTGCAAAGCTGTTATCTCCCTTGACTACACATCTGCAGCTGCTTATAACATATTTGCTATGTTATTATTTCTAATGTCATTGCTCTTTCAGTCTCAGATGACATCTTTGATGTTCACATGATTTACTGCCAGTGTTGTTTTATTTATTATGCATGTCTCTGTGCTACCTTTTTAAAGCAACTCATTGATTTCATGGTGTTCTTTGATCAGTGTTCTTTTGTCAATAGTTAAACTATTAACTTTCACAAACCAATTAGTTTTACAATAGTTTTAAATTCCTTCTTCATTCCTGTCTCAGTTGACCTACTAAGATGTTCTATATTATCATCAGGGTATATTTTTAAAAGTCTGTCATGACTTCAGACTAGAAGGGACAGATATTACAGTGAGCAGAAACAATATTTCACTGTATTTTCAACCAGATATTTCAGCTTGTTTTGAAACTGTATTTATGCCAGATAAGAAAAAGGACTGAACATCTTGAAATGCTTTCAGTGCACACAGAATACTCTGTAAGGACAGAGTATTCACTCCTATTTTTTGCCCTGGCATTCATTTCTCATAGTATTTATTTGGGTTAATGTAACTTATAAAACAGTCTCACAGTAACTAATATTTGAAAGTTAAAAAAGAGAGATGGTTTCATCCAAACAGATTAGTACTTATCAATATTTTTAATGTATGGGACAGTAGCTATTTTCAGGCAAATGACAAGTATTTATTTATAGAGGCTTCATGTACACAAGACGATATAGCACATATTACTTCTTTTCCTTTTCATATTCCTTTCCAGTTCATATTAGTTCTGAACTCCATAAAAATAATTTACAAAGTGTCAGGGATATAGAAAAACAAAACTGTAAATGAATAAGTCCATTTGCCCAGTAGTTGATAGAATTTTTTAGACAGTTATTTAAGAGTTAGGTAAGGAGGTTTTTTATGTATTTACTTTATTGTTGACAAGGATACTACAGTCCTGCTGTTTAATATATTGTTGTACTTTAGTACAGTTTGCCAGAGTTTGCTGCAATGTAGAATTTCTACTCTTCAGAATAAATGGACTTTAAATTTTAATGACCTACGTCTCCAAACTGAGAGAAAAGGTCAAAGTAAATTAAACAAACAAACAAACAAACAAACAAAAAGAAAAAACACAAAAAACCCAAACCAAACAAAAAAAAACCCGCAACAAACCAAAACCAAAACAAAAACATAAACAGAATTCCAGTTCTACAAATCTAATTTAATTTTTCTTTTTGCTTGAATTTGCCTGCCAGGCTGCCAACCTTCAGATACTTGAAAAGTGAGGAAGCATGGAGACATGGATGTATGAAGTGCCAGGAAAGTCCTGAGGGAATTCCTGCAACTGTTTCATTCCCAAGGGTCTGGAAGCAGGGCAGTGAGGAAGTGCCTGTGGGGAGATGCTTCCATGGCACTCAAGGAAAAGCAACAGAAGGCAAATCAACCCATTAACCTCCTTTTAAGCAACTTTCAGCAATATACTGTGTCCTTGTAGGGCCCTTAATTCTATCACATTATTATGCTATGGTGGGAAATAATCAGTGAGCATTGAGTTTTCATGTTTGAAAGCTGAAGAACTTTATGATTTCTGAAACAAGAGGGACAGGTTCCATCCTTTTTCCATTATGAAAACTGTGAAGTCTTTTACCAGCCATGCAGACATGAAAATACTTATTACTCACACATTACTATCTAATCTATAAGTGGTTACCAAATTTGACATCCAAACTTGACCTTGAAGACACAATACTCACATTTCACACGTGGAAGGAACAAGATAAAGCAGTAGAATTCTGCTTGTGCTTCCTTTGTGGCATTTATTGCCCTTTCACTGAAAATAGTTATGGATAAACCATGACTGGACAGGTGAATGGTAAGATGTCTTGGTAATATCTGAGCATCTCTTGGGCTCAAAAATTACTAGGTATTTTTCACTGCTAAAAAAAAAAAAAAAAACAAGACAAAACACAACCCAATACAGAAAGATTGTATCCAGGAAAAACAAAAAAGCAAAGTAAAAATGCAATATTTTGAATGCCACTTATGACCTAAAATATTGCAACTTCACCCTCAGTGAAGCAAGATAAGAGTTAGATCAGCCAATGAGCAATCTCTCATTTGGCTCTTATTCTCCAGATTGCTGACAAGGTCAAGCATGCTCACTAGCTCAGATTTCCAAAATCACTGAGAAGTGGGAGATATTTTTATGGTGGACACATTCACTGACACATTTGCAATGTGAAAAGAGGTAAATGCAAGTCTAATTGTTAAATGTTGCATCAATCTGTAGAGACATCGGGACCTGGAGTCAAAGCAGGAAGCAGCAAGGAGGAAAAAGGGCTTCAGGACATTTGCAGCACTGTATGGCAGTCATTTCACCTTGCTAATATTTTGAGAAAACATATAAGATGGTATTGCACAGTTTGGAAATAGTGTAGTACAGAAGCCAGTGGCCTAGGTCTTTAAATTAGAATCAATAATTAATTTCCAAGAATGAGGGTCTGATTCCATCTCACCTAACTGTACAGTTTTAAAACAGTGCCTATTAAGCATTGAAATTTCTTATAGATTACCCTTAAAAATTGAAAAAGAGGAAACATTTCAGCTACTATCTGGATATTACCACCCTGCTTCTAAAAGCATAAGATCATCTTAATTTAGGATGCTAATTGAGCTTTCTCATGACAAAGTGTAGTGCTGGGTAGATTAATCCATGTCTATTTTCCGCTCTGAATCCCATACCTACATATCACATAGCTACCCATGTTTCATATCAGAGAATACAGAATACAGTACACAGAAACAGAGAATGTCACAGAAGGGAGGGCTGCTCAAAACCCTCAGAGGTTATGTGAAAACTGGCAGTGGACGAAGGAGAGCAAACCCACACTGGAGGAGACGGCGATGGTGCCACCATCACGTAAAGACGAGAGACCACACCGGTGGTTCCAGCTAGGGAAGGCTCAGGCCCATGTCACCTGCTTCCTGGTGGAATGCTCCATCCATCAGGGTGCAGAAAGGACAGGGGGACTGGGGAAAGGGGCCTTTGCCAAGATTCTCGAGGCCTGGAGTCAACAGAAAGCTAAGCCAGGAAAAGCTTGATGCCAGGAAAGCAAACCCTAACCAGAGACTCTGTACCTTAGACACTGTGCTGCAGTTCCTTCAGAGGGAAAGGGAAATTCCCCTTCCTCCAGAATTTTTTATAATTTTATTAATTAATCCAGAGTCCAAAACAGACCTGCAATGCAGAATTATGCTAATAGCATAGAGACACAGGGACTTCCTCCTATTTTTGGTATGCAATAGCCATTTTCCAGTACTCAAACCACAGGGACCTGAGTTCTGAGAAACTGAAAGGCACAATTTGCCAGCACTGTGCCTTAATTTTGATTTACATTTCCTTCACTCCAGAAATAAAGGAAATTTAAAAGTGATAAATGGCTGCAATATATCAAGGTCTGATTTTATTTTCTGGAATTCTCTCTGTTCTGTAGAATATTGTGAGAAAAATTACAATTATAGAGGCTTTAAACCTTGCCTGCAGTGAACAGCCTTTTTGAATATTAATGAGAACACACACACACAAAAAATTTCAGGCAGAAGTTACAACTGGGCTAAAATGAAAGAAAACAATTCTTTTGCTACCAACAATGAACAAGCTGATGATCTTCCATGGCTTATTATAAATAAATCAAATAAGCAAATGTAATAAAGGACTGATTTTGGAAATATTATTTAGAAATAAGTAGAAAACACAAGCAAATAAGATTATGCTATAAAAAGTGATACATTACTCTGACCAGAAAAAAATGAAATATGAGAAAGAGTTTACTGAAAAAGGAACAGGTTCATAAGGTAAACATTGTGACATTGAATCAGGACAGCAATGGCACATTCCACAGAGCAGCAAACTTGCTTGTTAAGCAGGTTAATGCAGCTCATTTAGTCTCTTTGCTTTTCCTGTAGATATAGATACAGCCTGGGATTCCAAGTCGCAATTTGGTGAAACTACAAAGAGTAACAATTTCGTGGAGCAGCTGAAGAGAACCCTAGGGCTACATTTCCTGTCAAAAGTGCTAAAATTACTTTTTTTTGTGAAATTTCATACAATTTTATTTCAGTCTGATTTGGACTGGACAGGTAAACCTGCTTTTTTGCCAATTATGACCTGTAATGGCATTCTGGAATGCGTCTGTTTGTTCTCTGCTTTTTACCAGTAGAGATATGAAAGATAATGCAGGTTAAACAGGGTATTCCCATGCCATGTACTGAATGATATCCTGTAAAAGATTTGATTTATCATAGAGATACAGTGCAGTCTGATACATTTATTTTATTTATACAATTTTGTACAAGGATTTTGCTAATCCGTGTCTACAGTGGATAAGCACAAAGGTAGTTTAGGCATCTGTAATTTAATGCTAACATGATTACATGTGACTACAGTGAGTGAGGTCAAGGGAAAAAATGTTGTTGATATTCAATAAAAGAGAAATTCCCCTAGCAACATCTGGGATAAAGTGAAGATTGCATAACTTAGAGCTGCCCATGGTCACATTGAATTTTCATTCTGTCTGCTAAACACACTTCATCACCCCATAGTGAAGTTTGTGAATCTTACTCTGTAGAGGTGCTATAGAAATAAACATTTGTCAGCACACTTCATGAAGCCAAAGATCTAAACCCAATAGAGACCCCCTCACACCATGATCATCATCTTCAGCAACTCATGCTAAAACACACAACCAGACATTTTTTATTACTTCATGTTGCTTTAATAATGCAGATTCATATCCCTGAAGATGTCAATAGCTGCAGTGAAAGTTGGCTTTCCAGAGCACACTCATTATATTTTGCAATGTTAAGGCTACTTCACCGGCTTTGGGCCAGTAAGTTGTGTTCTTTTAGGGAACATTCCATTTTCCTGTGTTTTTTCTTTTCCATTTCTGAGCCATTTTTGTAAGCAGACAGTTTCTAAAAATAGTACTATAGCAAGAAATTAAAAGAAAAGTAAAAGTATCACAGAGGGAATGATAAATATTTCATGTGATGAAAATATACTGCATTTTGAATCAAGACTCTTGGCTTTGAAAAAAGACCCTGAAAATAAACGTGAAAGAAGTATTTTTCAGTGTAAATCCAGCCACTTTATTGGTGTTATTAAAATAATTTTACCATGGTCCTTGGTTCATGAGCTTATTTAATTCTTTCTAGAGAACAGCAAACAATAAAGTAGAAAGGAAGGATGGAGAGGGATAAAATTCAGACATGAGAAACCACGGTGTGCATAATGCTGTATACTTTGATGCCTTGTGTACCTTGGCAATTCATGGCATAAGAGCAAAACTGAATCTCCCAGTTGAGATTGGTTGAGAGAGGTTGCTTGTTTTACATATCCCAGAATCATAAAATGGTTTGTGTTGGAAAGAACATTAAAGACCATCTAATTCCAAGCCTCCACCGTGGCCAGGGACACCTTCTGCTACACCAGGTTGCTGAGAGCACCATCCCACCTAGCCTTGAACAATTCTAGGGATGAGGCATCCAAAGCTCTAGCCAGCCTGTTCCAGTGCCTCACCACTCTCACCATAAATAATTTCTTCTCGACATCTAATCTAAACCTTCCCTCTTTCAATTTAAAAACATTATCCCTTGTCCTGTCTGCCCATATAAAAGGTCTCTCTTCAGCCTTCTTGTAGGCTTCCTTTAGGTAGTGGAAGGAATGAAATATCCCCAGAGACTTCTCCTCCAGGCTGAACAAGCTCAACTCTCTCAGCCTATCTTCACATGAGATGCCCTCAGAAAAAACCCTTGGAAGAAAAGCCCCAGAGGCATTGCAAGGGTCACTAGTTAATACTGAGAGTTAATACTGAACAGTCAGTCTGCTCCAATGAATCTGCTCCAAACTCTTAAACTTTTGGGCCCCACTGCATCCAGAAAACACAGATTTATCACACTTCTGCATGGGAGCTGACAACTACATGAAGGAGGAGCCTCACATTGTTGTCCTTTCCCTCACTCACATCAGTGGAGATGGAGAGCCTTTGAGATGACTAATGGTGCAAAGGGGCATCATATTCCTCACACACTGAAGAAGGACAGAACTCCTAAGAGTCCTACTTGCTGGGTGGCTTTACTTGTGGGGTGGTCTTACTTTAACATGAAAATGGGATAGTCAAGGCTGGAGGTGCTTCCGCAAAAAATAACTGTATTAAAAGAACAAGAACTAGTAGCAATTGTAGTCAGTGATGCAACATTTTCATAGTTTAGTCAGTTTTCTCCCCCTTTTTCATAAAACATGACAAAATTCACTTTTTTTATTTGTGTGTGTGAAAAATATTAAAACTGTTGAAGTCTAGTTGTATACCTTAAGTCTGGGGCTGGGAAATATCCAATAACAAGTAGCTTAGGAGTAAGCTAACAAGTTTCCTAAAATAACCTGTTGCTTGATTTCTTCAGTAGCTACTCATAATCCAGGAGCCAGCTTTGTGCAGTGTCTGATCAGCAATGCACAGACCTATTCCCATGTGTTACAGGGAAAACAGTGTCTCCCTGGTCTTAAATGTACTGTACATTGAGTACATAGAAGAGTACATAGGTACTCTTCTAGTGGCTACAGAGGAGGACTAGGAGCAGGGATGATAAATCACAGTACTCTTTTTAGGTGGGAGAAGGAAAATATTGGAGTCAGGCATCCTGAGGAGAGAGATGGGCTGACACACAGTGTCACAGGAGCCCTGAGAAACACCCCTAAGTGCCTTTGTGCAGAACCAGCCTCCTTTCTGGACACTTGGCACACTTTACTAACGCCACCGTTTAGACACAGCTGTTTAACTTCCTAAACTAAACTCCCTGCTTTAACTTAGGAGCTAATGCCATTGTAAATATTTGACAGCATCTCTCCAGGCCTTCAGCAGCCTCCAGGAGGATTCAGGCACTCCACACATCCAGGCCCAGGGATGGGTCTGTGCTGCACCACTTAAATTGAGCCTTTTGTCACTGATTGGCTGAAATGAACTCTGGCCTCATGAACTGTATTGATCATTACTGATAGCTTGTGAATGCTGACATCTATTTCTAGTTGTCCATACACACATCTGTAATGCCACATGAAATGCTTTAGGATGTGAAACCTCTCTTGGTGGGACTTACATATATAACACAGGATTTTTGGGAAATCAGCTAGAAGCCAGGTGAGCTTTCTGACAGAGAGCAAGTGACACAATGTGACTGTACACAGAGTGCCCATTAATGCTTCCAGGTGGATTCACAGGGAAGTAATCCCTACAAGACTTGGCAAGAAAAAAGCCAATATTATTATTCATGTATCTTTTCTTCATGGCAATTAAAAATTAGATTTTCATCAGCAGTATCTACAAGCATCCTCATTTTAGATGCATAGTTTGCTACCAAGGACTGGTACTTCTGAGTAGCAATTTTTGCAAGGAAGTACACGATCTCCTATTTCAAATTTTTAGTCCACTTTGGTATAGATATGAAGTAATTCTGTCTAAATATATATTTCAAAGTTTCTAGTATGGCTTATTCAGAATAGAAAAATTAATGAGATCAGCAGTACATACTTCAGGATGGAAAATCTTTAACTGAGATGAAGATCAGTATTTGGTGTTTGAGGAAATCTCTGACTGACTCCTTTTGTATATGTCAAGATTGTCAGAGAGCAGAAAAAAGTTTTGGTCAAAAACTCTGGGTAAAATCCTGCTCACAGCATTGTATAAAAAAGGTAATATTCACTTAAAGCCTCTTTCTTCTATTGTTCACTTATAGTTTGCCTAGAGGTCTGATGTCAAGTTATTATTTGGTTCTTTGCATTTTGAACAGATTAATCTATTATGAAGGGGGATATGTTTATTTACTTGGAACTAACATGCATTGTTCAGATAAATTGAATTGTTTTCCTATTTAACATTTTAGGATCTTTGGTTTAGTGTTCTCAGAGCCCTCTAGGCAATGGAACAAACTGGTGGAAAGTAAATTATTAATGTATATTCAGTCAGGCATATATAATCAGCCCAATTTAAAATAATTGTCTTACATTGTTTATGTCTTACATAAACAAGCACTGTATATATTTAAATATTTATCATAAAAATTTATAGAGTGGCTAGGATGAAGAATACCCAAACTCTTTTAAAGTTTATCTTTATCTATCTGATATGCTATGCTCAACTTCAGCAGCTGTAAGCACAAGATCTCTAGAAAGGGAAGAGTGAATAGATGAAGAATCAATTTGTTTACGGTGTATTGGGTTGTGGTGGCTGAAAAAGGGCATAATCATCTGTTGTGAAGATGAGATTCAAAATTTTATTCCTCTTCAGGCATTTAATTTCTAATTTGAATCTTATTAACCACTTTTTGCAAAATGAGGTTAATGACTGGGTGAGAAGTTAGAGAGGATGTAGAGCTTCCTCCTCATTTGGTAAAATTTACTTTTGGCTAACACTGGGTCAAATAAAAGGAAGGAAGGAAGGAAGGGAGGNGAGAAGCATATCAGCTCCAACTTTTTTTCCTTAGAAAGATATTGCAAGGAAACATGAATGCAGTTGTATGACTGTTAAAACTTTTTTTAATCTTCTCCAGAAACAATATTTTTTCAGAAGCGGTTTAAACCTGTAGTAGAAAGAATTTTATGCAATAATATCTTCCAAGGAAGGAAATGAAAGTTAACAGAAGCTATAACAAGTCAATGCTGGAATCTCACAAAATCACAGACTATTCTGAGTTGGAAGGGAACCACCAGGATCTTCAAGTCTAACTCCTGGCACTGTGCAGGATATCCCAAGAGTCAAACCTTGTGCCTTAGAGTGCTGTCCAAACTCTTCTTGAATTCTGCCAGACTTGGTGCTGTGACCACTTCTCTGGGAATCCTGTTCCAATGTACAACCACCCTCTGAGTGAAAAATCTTTTCCTGATGTCTAACTTCAACCTCCCCTGACACAGCTTGGTGCCATTCCCCCTGGTCCTGTCACTGTCACCACAGAGCAGAGATCAGTGCCTGCCCCTCCTGTTCCCCTCACAAGGAAGTTGTAACTGCAGTGAGGTCTCCCCTCAGTCTCCTCCAGGCTGGACAGACCAAGTGACCTCAGCCACTCCTCACACAGATTCCCCTCAAGGCCCTTCCCCATCTTTGTTGCCCTTCCTTGGACTCTAACAGTTTAATGTCCTTTTTACATCGTGGCATCCAAAACTGCCCCCAGCACTCGAGGTGAGGCTGCCCCAGTGCAGAGCAGAGTGGGACAATCCCCTCCCTTGCCCAGCTGGCCATGCTGTCCCTGATGTCCCCAGGACANAATTCTGCCAGACTTGGTGCTGTGACCACTTCTCTGGGAATCCTGTTCCAATGTACAACCACCCTCTGAGTGAAAAATCTTTTCCTGATGTCTAACTTCAACCTCCCCTGACACAGCTTGGTGCCATTCCCCCTGGTCCTGTCACTGTCACCACAGAGCAGAGATCAGTGCCTGCCCCTCCTGTTCCCCTCACAAGGAAGTTGTAACTGCAGTGAGGTCTCCCCTCAGTCTCCTCCAGGCTGGACAGACCAAGTGACCTCAGCCACTCCTCACACAGATTCCCCTCAAGGCCCTTCCCCATCTTTGTTGCCCTTCCTTGGACTCTAACAGTTTAATGTCCTTTTTACATCGTGGCATCCAAAACTGCCCCCAGCACTCGAGGTGAGGCTGCCCCAGTGCAGAGCAGAGTGGGACAATCCCCTCCCTTGCCCAGCTGGCCATGCTGTCCCTGATGTCCCCAGGACAGGGATGGCCCTCCTGGCTGCCAGGGCACTGCTGGCTCGTGTTCACTTTGCCATCAGCCAGGACCCCCAGGTCCCTTTCCCCAGCACTGCTCTCCAGCCTCTCATTGCCCAGTCTGTGCACACAGCCAGGGTTACCCCGTGCCAGGTGCAGAATCCAGAACTTCCCCTTGTGAAACTTCTTATGGTTGGTGAATGCTCATCTCTCTGATTTATACAGGTCTCTCTGAAAGGCCTCTCTGCCTCTTCTATTTCTCTCTAAAATTCGCTAATTCAAAAATATTTTTGAAAATGTTTGTCAAATTTTAATTTTCGTATTTCAGCTTTAAAACAGAAACAGAAATAACAAATCTTTGGTTTGTGGTTTGGGTGAATCTGTCTTTGATCCCTCTTTTCCCTACCATTTTGATTTCTGTTTTCTCTACCTGTGTTTTCTCCTAAACAAAGGACAAAAAAGAAAGAAAGAAAAGGAATTCATAGCAAACTTGGACTTAATTTTAATACTTTTCAAACTGACAAAAAGGTGAAAATTGTTGAAGTAGAATACCTAACTTATAAAATTATTTCTTCAATAAATATATAGGGTTTAGTTGTTGGGGTTTTTTTTTTCTACAATCATTTGCCTCTCTTGAAAGCTTACCTGAGAGCTTACTATTATTTAAATACTCTTAACACAAAATCTAACACAGAAACAGAATGAGAAATCACTATTCAATATAACTGGTCTCAAAATGAAGCTTTAAAAGCGTCCTTACTTTCAAAATGTCTATGAACCTCAGAAAGACAGATATTCTTGGAATATTGCTAATATCTCTGAAACTATACATTTTACTCATGGTGTAAAGCAAGATATCAAAAAGATTTTATGCTAAAGTATAAAATAGTAAAAACTGCTGTGAACTCTCAGATGCATGAGATATTGCTAACCTGAAGGAACTGAAAGGCTGGCAAAACAGCTTCAACAGCTCTCCTTTGTCTTCCAAGTGTTATTAAAAAGCTAGAGCAAATGACATGATTAAATAAACGCAGTGCACACCAGAGGGAAGACCTCTACCACACAGGAAATTATTATCTTTTGCCTTGGATGACTTTGCTCAGTCAACAACATTAAAGCTTTTAAAGCTGAAATGTGGCATCAGCTAATCAAAATATTGGCAAGCTCTCAGACTGAAGTATCAACTTTATATGGACATTGTAGAAAAGTATAATTATTAAAAGACATTTTTAAGATACTTATGACAATAATACTTTTATATGTCTGTTCTTATTAATGAAATATGGCATACATTTATTTAACTGTCATCACAATTTAGTTGGGATTGTGTGGTAGCACCTACAGGTTGGAAATCCTGTACTTTCTCTTCCCTGTATTTTCATATCCAGGTACTTGATTTTAATGTTTAACTACACTATTTGTATTGTAAGAAACTATTATCCAAATTTAAGAAAATATTTTTATAATCATTTAAGAAAACATCTGCAAACCATACTCAAGTGAAATTCTGAATTCCTTCCCATGCTCATCTTTGTACCATTTTCCTGTTAAAAAAGAATAAAGCATGACAGTTTTGACACAATATGTGTGAAGTCAGTTTATGCATTACAGCATAAACAAGACATAATATTTTACCAAAGAAGAAAAGAAGCTGGATTTAGATTTTTTTGCTATAAGAAAAAAAATACACATCCTTGAGATTTCAGAGTGGTAGTGAAGGCTCCTCTCACCTGAAAAGTCTAAGAATTCTTTTTCTAGGATGACAACGCCTTTCCTATGGAGCATGGGAAAACAGATGTAGCTCTGGAACAAGATTCATGATATTTATTTTAGCTACCTATTTAATCTTCTAGAAATTCTCACCCTTCTATAGAAAGGTCCAAAATTATGTGACTTAGGCTTCGTTAGCTGAATTACTTTATTTAGTGCTTTTTATGGTGTTTTGCTAAATTTTCAAAGCAAGGCCAAGTAAAAATGGCCTTGAGATATAAAGGTGACTGTTTTTTCCTTTGCAAAATAAATAAGCAGCATTACTAAGATTTGGCCCATATGGGGAACTAAATGGTTGTAGTGACTGGCAGTTTATGGAATTGAAAGGGAATTCTAAACATCACATATAGGTATATTTTTGGTGAATGCCTTGTCTAATTCGAAATGCACATGTAGGCACATTTTAAATTCATGCTTCAGTGATGATAAAAATCATGCTGTGATATTTATAGGAGAGTGTTTATAAAACCTAAAAAGCTTTCTTAATGTTTCCTTGGCCAAGAAGAGTTTAAAAAATCATATATTCTGCCACACATACAAGAGACTTGACACTTGAAAGGAGATACCTGGAAGGGGAAATAAAAATTGTTTATGAAGCCAGACCAGATAACAGGAAAGCATAAATGGAGACAGGCTTTGGAGATGTCTTTGAAGTCTCATAATGATAAAATTTCCTCATTAGCCTAGAAAGCTCAACTTGAGCAAGTAAACAAAAGCTGTCAGTGATGACCATATCTCTTGACCAACAGTAAAAAGACTTTAAACAGTTCTCTCAGGAGGACTCTTGGACCAGGCACCAAAAGTTAGCATAAATATTAGAGGACTGTGGAAGGTGACAGGGAGGTGACACCCATAATTTTCTGTAAACTCACGAGTGTTCCAAACTATCTAGAAACCACAGCTCAGAAGCAGAATAAGCACTAGGTCTGTTTGCTCTCCAAATGAGAGACACACATCACATGAGGCTTGACACCAAATATTTCAAAGTAACTCATTTCTGCTACTCTGAGTAGACTGTGTGCCTGTGGAATAATAAAAGCTGCTGCAGCTTCTCTCTTCTTATTTCTGGTTCTTGTTTATTAACAAAACATGAGAAAGAATTAAAAATTAGATTGGCAAAACTGAGTTTCTAATTGCCTTGAGAGTTTGTGCATCAATATTTTACCAAAAGAATTATAATCTCAGTCGATTCTCTCGGATTGCTTAGACATGACATTGAAGATCTTAAAACAAGTCACTCTGGCAAACCTTGCAAAATTAAACAAGACAAAAAATGAGAAATGCTGCTGAGGGGCAAAATATAGTTTCATCATTTCAAACTTAAAAGTACATTCCAGTCCCTTGGACAAAGACAGGTCTGTAGGTTCTTAATGAGTGAAACAAATGACAACAAAAAATTCTGACATTGCAAATACTTTGGAAGGCTAAAGAGCAATTTAGATTAACCTGAAAAGCTTTATTGTTTCAGTAAGGTTCCAAGAAAATATGGTCCATGTAAGTGTCTTTTTAAAAGCACATTCCTTGTCATATTTGCTCTCCTAGAAGAAACAATTATACTTATCCTTAACCTAACTATTGGGAGCCCACCCACTGAAAATATTTGAACAAATCTGACAGGAGAGGTAAGAAAGGTTGTTTACTTGGGGGTTATATTTTTGTTCCCTCTGCAATATTGAAAGGAGTGTTTGGAGGTTTCTGCCTTGCAAGATCAGAAAGCTGACAGAGAAGGGTAAGCAGTGCATTCATTATCATATTTTGTGAGGTTGTTTGCTCTTGTATTCTTCCTGCAGTTCTTGAAATGCACAGATGAAACACTGATATGGTTCTCTGCTCATCCACATCTTTTTGCAGTGTCAGCCCTACAGGAATATGAAAGCAAAATGCAACCTCCCCTCCAAAAAAAATCAAACCTGATAATGTTTCACAGCCCTTTTTGTATATATCAGGTTGCAGTAGCTCTACTTTTTTTTCTGAGACTATTTTATCCACTGGCAAAAGCTGTGAGAATAGAAAAGATATATTGCCTCTAATACACACTGTAAACCTGCATAAAACCAGGAGAAAATTAGGTCTAAGAATAGTAATTCTTCTATCTATAAGGAGAAAAAAAAATCCAGCATCTGGGCTATGAAAGGATTACCTGTAAGTTTCACACATTTAACCTGATAATTATTGAATTTGTAGCTCACTTTCCCAGGTCACCAGATCTGCATTCCAAAAACTAATTTTTGGGAATAGCCACCTGGGGTTTCTGACAATCTTCCAGTGCAGGACATCAGATTGCTCATTCAGAGCCTGGACTTTCCTGGCTAAAACTAAAAAATACCAATTAGTGATTGTTCAAAGAATATAAGGATCTCTAAACAGAATTGTTAACTAACAACAGTGACTCCTCCCTGCTCCTACACACCTGATATTTTCCCTAGAAATGCCTTATTCTGTTGTAGTTTAAAAATTCTACGTAAAAAAGACTGTTAATCAATTATTCAAAAGATATATTTCCTTTATTTTTTTTCTCCAAATTCCCTTTCAGTTTTAGACAACTATTCTGTAACTGCATTCCCTTCTCCAAATACTTGAATACCTGCACTTAGAGCAGGACTTGTATGGTATTAGTTGAATGACAAAAAAAATCATTCAACCAGGCCTATGCTGGTTCTAATGCAGCAGGAATTACATCTTCCACCAACAAAGACTGCTATAACCTCCAAACACATGAATTTAGATAAATTTCTCTACACTTTTTCTATTACAGCCACACAACTTCCCAAACTTAGTATAACTGATTAATAGCTTACTTTTAATTAAAAAGGGTTACTTAAAATGTCTTTTACTTGCTGTGGAATTTTTTCCCATGATAACTTGCATTTGAATGTGAGGAAACAATCAGTCAAAAATTAATCCCTAGCAGCAACAGATTAGTGGAAATAAATTAGATGAAAACAAGTTGCCTTTTGAGAAGAAAACTACTAAAAATGTAGCTTTTCAGGCAGAACAGGAAACAGTATTAGGCGAGCAGTAGTGTCATTTTAAGATTATGTATTTTGTAAAATGTTTAAGACTAGCAATTATTTTTTCTGTATTAACAAAGCAACATATGCTACAGGAGGTAATGCAAGGGTAATGCCTAGGTAATCCATAATCACTGTCAGAATTTGGCATAAATGTAAATGCTAGAGCATTGAGTCCTCTGCAGTTATTATTATGAAAAAAAAAGTACTAATTCTACTTCCTAGATGTAATTCTTTTCGAGGATTTTTATCTTTCGTGAACACCTTGCAAGACAGTCACTGGTTTCCTGATGAGCCATTGAGTTCAACATTTAAAACAAATGTTCATACTTTTAGATTTAGTTTATAAATAGTTTACAATAAGTACCTTCTTAGAACCAATGGACAAATAAATGCCTTCTAAATAGTAATTCATGCTAAAAAACTGTAGCATACATCTGCATGGTGAATAAAAAGGTCTAGATCTAGATTATGTGATAAAACTAAGATAGATTTTCAGGCTGTCCTGAAGCATTGTATAGGGTTTTTCTTACCTCAGTCTTTAATGATACAGGTAAACTTGGGCTGCTCCGTCCTCCAAGGACCACAACTACAGGAACAGTGATTTTTCATTTGTGGATGCTGAAATTGTAAGGGAGCAGTCGCATCAGTTAAAATGGATGGAATTCATCCCAGAGTACTGAAGCAGCAAGCAGAGGTTACAGTAGAACCTCTCTCGACCATCTGCCAAAGGCCTTGGGTGTCTGGGGAGGTCTGCAGCTGCATTCTGAGGTGCATCAAACACAGCATAACCAGCCAGTAAAAAGAAAAAAATAGGTGATTTTTTTGTATGTATTCAGTATTTATGTGATCTTTCTTGAGCACTCAGCAGTTCTGGCCCTCACAACTTAGGTAAAATATGAAAGTCCTAGAATGCCTCCAGAGGAGGACAGCAAAGCTGATGAGGGGCTGGAAGGAATGTCCTGATAGGAGCAGCTGAGGGCTCTGGGCTTGTCCAGTCTGGAGAAAAGGAAACCAAAGGGCAACCTTGCTCTGTGCAGCTTCCTGAGAAGGGGAGATGGACAGGGCAGTGCTGAGCTCTTGTCCCTTGCATCCAGTGACAGGATGTGGGAATGGCTCAGTGCTGCACCAGGGCAGGTTTAGACTGAAGTTTTTCCTAATGAGGAAACATTTCTTTCCTAAGAGGATGTGCAAACACTGGAACAGGCTTCCTGTAGAGATCATCAGAGTTCCAGACCTGTCAGTGATTAAGTCCTCAAGGACATGGTCAGCCTTGGAGAAGTCCAGCTAGTTGGACTGGATGGTTGTTGTAGGCCACATACAAAATAGTCTAGTCTTATTTATTCTGCTCTACTCTGTTCACTCACATTTGTCAATTGATGTTTGTCAGAAACAAGATGATGGTAAAAATTCTTTCTTTGGAACGTGGGCACTTCTAATTATACACTACTGCCAGAAAAGGAGTCTCCTCTTCTGTGTTTGGGACAGAGTAGCTATTCTGCAGTTCTGATGCATGCTGAATTACAAGTAATTTTAGGGAAAATATCAAGGTTGCTTGTCTCTTCTCATAAAATATCATCACAGAAACTGTATTATATCAGTATATACAAAACATTAAGGTAGTAAAAATTATCTTGCTCTTGGTAATACCAAAATTATAAAGCTGCATATGAAGTGAGGTAGATATCAACAGTCTCTATTTTGCCTCATGCTCTGATAAGAATGCATAACATCCTATAATAGACCTTGATTCTCTACAGAATTTCTAGATTCAGCCAAAAAAGCCCCCATATCTGATATAAGGCAGAGCTTGAAGGATTCCCTTGGAATTGATGGCAAAATACTTTGGTTTTAGAATCAGCTGCCTGAGGTAATGTGACATCTGTTGCTATTAATGTTGATAGCGTTTGTTCATATACATCCATCTATAAGGTGTATATATTTTGTTTAATTTTTGAGTCAACAATACCAATTCATAGTTCTTAGAGAAGAAAAGCAGCCTTAAGTTGATTATTCATGCATGATAGTAAGTTTATAAATTGATAGAAAACAGTACTTCCTTGATGCAGTACTGGAAAACAATTTTTTCCAGAAATGTTTTACCTGTAGAAACTCCAAGACCCAAGAAGCAGAACTTCAAACACAATTATGTACTTCATCAACCAGTCAGCTGCCTAGGAGAGGCAGAAACTCCTAAGATTTTTCTCTCACTGAAAGATAAGTGACTAAATGTTAGCATCCTGTTAAAGCAAGGCATGATAGATCTTTCCCTTGCCAGTGGAGGTAATGAGGCACTGCTGGAGGGCTCTTCATCTTGCTGAACAGACATTTCTCAGTATGGGAGGAATCTACCTGTGCAGTATTTTATTTATTTATTTTCCATTCATTGACTCAAAAAGAAACCTTTTAGCAGATTGACTAATTGACTCAAGCCTTGAACTAGCATAATTAATGCCAGATCTCACCAAATTCAATGCTTTATCCAATTCTTAGAGGTCTTGGAGAAAATAGAACTAAACTCGTTTACTTTCCTCTTGATATGCAAGCAGTGTGTGGAAACTATTAACTAGAAAAGACAAGTTTCCTCAGGGAAAGAGGTAGGCATTCCAAACACAAACTTGGAATTAAATGAAGTGCAAAATGATATAACTTTGGCAAATATGCAGTCAGGTCTGAAACATTCAGCTTTCTTTTTGACCTCCATCCACAATGTTTTGCTTTTTGTCATGGGCCCAGTGACTGTAAGATGTGTTCAATGCTCTGCTCTAAATGAGGAACAGAGCCATTATCACAACTCTGTGTAGACTGCTGTAAAGAGTGTGTCCAGGTCTGGCAAGACCTATGCACAGCTAGAAGACCCACAGTTTCAAATTTTCACAGGTAATTGATTAATTATCTTGTTTTTCACCACTGTTTTCTAAAAATAAACAGTTATTTCTTACTTTCTTGGTTTTCTGCACATGATCTCAGATTTTACTAAGAGGGACCAATATAATCAAAAACCTATTTCTCAAAGCACTAGATAAGAACAACCAAATAGGAAGTATGCCAAATATATTCAGGACATGCGAATCTCACTGAAATGAATTTGTTCTTGAACAGCATGAGATTTTTCAAGAAAATATTATTTTCACATATATAGATATAAAACATAAATTAATTGTTCCACATTACATTCAGAAAATATCCAAATACATCTTATTGCATCTTTAATAAGATTTCTGTTCGTTTTCAGGGTGTTGTTTTTGCAAACATCACAGACATTCATTTGTTCAATCTCATACTGGTATTTCATGAATGTTGCATAAGATGAACTGTATAAGTGTGTTATAAAGAAATCTGACCTCCAGTTAGTGAAAATGAATATAATGTCTGCAGATATTTGGAACCATGTGTCTTTACAAATGATTGGTATCGTTAGTGATCTTTTTACTGATTGCACTGATGGTTTGCAATTATATTTATTTCTGTAGGACAATTATAAATAGTTGTTAGGGTTAACCCTGGTGGTCAGCTGANTGTTGAAAGGTTAAGAAGAAAAAAACTAAAAGAAAATTTGTTTAATAAGTAAAAGGTAAGTGGAATAAGAAAAAAAAAAAAAAGAGAAGAAAAGACACTCACCTATAGGTAGACTCTTGCACAGACAGCTCCTGAGAAAAAGATATCTGATCATCCTAAAGCTCTCTCTTTTTCCTTTTATTGCTCATTAGGATGTTATGTGATATGGAATAAGTCTTTGGTGAGTTCGGGTAATCTGCCCAGTTGTGCTTCCTCCCAGCCAATTGTGAACCCCCAGTTTAATCACTGCAGGGGTTGAGGGAGAAACAAAGGACTTGATGCTGTATGAGAACAACAAGATCTCTCTGTTGGGACTTAATGCCTAAATAAAACAGATATAAATATGGTTTTTTCTCTTTCAGTAAAGGTATTTTATTTTGAAAATGTGTAATGTTTTGACATTTGCATTAAAATCAAA
Organism: Leptocoma aspasia; assembly: GCA_013399835.1. Classification (NCBI taxonomy): domain Eukaryota; kingdom Metazoa; phylum Chordata; class Aves; order Passeriformes; family Nectariniidae; genus Leptocoma; species Leptocoma aspasia. The sequence goes on from VXAX01003395.1 coordinate 26,852, forward strand.
GAGGTGACCCGTGTGACTAAGTAAATTGAATAGTTAATCTGACATAAATGTAATAACCCTCTTGTGTTGTTATCAGGTTGGGAAAAGTACAATTTGTAATCTCTGAAAAGATATCAACACTAGTAAGGTCTAGCATTCATCATCAGTAAAAAGGTGGCAGAAATAACAGGGGCTATGATCAATGTACTAAAATAATTACTTTGTTATGCTGAAGCCCACCCAATTGATTATATTATTTTATTTTACACCTATACTGATAAGGCAAGTCATGGGATTGGAAGTGCAATTTCAGATCTGGCAATAAAATGACTGACAAGGATGTACTATATTGACTATGAATAACTGCATAGTACGTATGATGAAGATAGAATCAGAAAGAAAAGGACTAAATAAACAGTCTACATTTTTAAATACTTCTGTGACCAGAAAGTGACAAACCTTTCATGGAAGTCTCAGGCTTTCAGAACTGAGTGTGAGACATAAGATACCTTTATTTAAACTGGTACAACATTGGCAATAGACAAAACTGGCAGGTTACTTTTTAATTGTTGCCTCATATAACACAGCCTGGCAAAATGGATGTCCTACATTGTTTATTCATTTATTCAAAATTTCCCAGTCTAGATACGTTTTACTATTTTACTAGAGTATTGAATACTTATATCCTGTATTGAGGAGTTGGGCTAGACTATCTCTAGAGGCCTCTTCCCACCCAATTCATTCTATGATTCTATTTACTTATTTACTTACTGCTTCTTACCACTCTGTTAGGGGTGCAACACAACCTTGCAAGAGACCAAAACTAAAAGCATTTCTAGAAAAAAAATTCCTAAATTACCTAATCTTTCTGTTTTAACCAGCAAAATTTTTCTCTCATAAGAATATGACTTCCAACATCTGCATACACATACATTAATCTACTTGTTTAAAAAAAGCCAAAACTTCTCTTCCTTGTAGAAAACTGAAGTCTCAAAAGCATCAACAATAGCAGTGACATTCTAGGGTATCTTTGTATATTTTGCCAAAGATAATTAAGCTGTCCTGCTTCAGCCTGTGCTTCCTAGTGACAACGTTCCACTTGATTTTCCACAGAAAAATGTATCTGACAAGAGGCTTGGAGGAGGGAGCATTCCCTTAGGTGCACCACTTGTCTCTGTCCCCATATACCTAGAGGAAAAACAACAGAAACCATGAGGACCCTGGAGATGCATCTGGATATTTGTTTTAGAGATTACATATGCTGATGGCCAAAAATATTCAAGTGACTGCATACTTTTTTTAGGTATATATCTCCAGACTAAATCAGAAATCCTTCAGGTTTGCCCTTGAACAGGGAGGCAGAAACATCTACATTAAGAAAGTTCCTATTTTCTCATAAAGAACTCTGTGTTTTTCTTTATTACCATTCATATAAAAATCAAGATAATTTGACTTCCTATTTTAGGTAATATCTTCTGATGTTGACATGTTGATATTCATGTGCTGTCATCAGAGAAAAGCAATTTACTGAATATGAAAAACTACAAAATGAAAAAAAACCCCAAACCTATGAAAGAAAGAGTAAATGAAGGTTTCATCCTGGAATTTTAATCCTGGAAAACTAACTTTTCTTGTCTTTATAATCCTTTTGAGATGCAGATATAGTTTTCTAAGGCTTTAAATCTGATAAACAATGTTCACAGTCTGCTGATGAAATTAAACTACTGACAGTCATCAAAATGCAGGAGAGGCAAAGATTTCTGATTCAATTAGATTGTTTTGCACACCCAAATTTGAATACAGGGGTGCACGCTGATTTGTAATACTTACACTTTGATTAACGTTAAAAATGAACATCTAAACTTTAAATTTGGGTATAAACACATGGAATTCTTTTTATATACATAGGTAAGGACTATAAATATGCATATAAACTATCAATTACACAATTCTAAGTGGAATAAGAGGCTGTTACGTAATACTGGCCCTTCTTCTGACAGCTAATTGAATGATCCAAGAATTAAATTAACTGCTTGAGTGCACTGGGTATCACAGATATTTTTATTATCCACATGGCTGTTGGATATTAAATAAAAATTGAAAATGTATTGATCAAATAATTTGATATCCACCCAGGGGTTTTGCTTAGCCCCTTCTTATCTTCCTTTGAGACTGACTGCTCTGAGTGTGAGCAGTGTTGGGGTTTCTCCACTAATAAACTGTTTCCTAGTATTCCTTGGATGGATGCTGCCATCTCCACTGAGACCGTGTTAATTACCAGTGTTAAGTGAAATGTGCTTTCATCCCAGAAGTTGCAGCTACTGCAGCAGAAGGACAGCAAATACTTTGGAAGACCTCCACAATTAAGATCTTGGCTACTTTAAGCCCTACACGTCCCATGGCATTTTCCAGAGCACAGAGAAGCCTTAGCTTGATTGTCCAGCTGAACTGTAAACATTAAACAAGATTTGGCCTCATTTAAATTCTCCTGTAGCCACAGTCTACCACGTACAATATTAGATTTGTCTGCAGTGAATAAAAATAACAAAAATGTTCTGCTTTAAATCTGGAATTTGCAGAAAAATTCAGGATATGTAAGGTGGGTTTTTTTTTGGAAAGGAATCAATGACTATATTTAAGGCATTGTCAATACTCCCTGTTAATTCTACAGCAAATTTGCAACTGATAATATAGCTTCTCATTCAACATATTTCCCCTTTCAGGAAAATACTTGGACATGTGGCCAGGTACAATCAACTTAAGCATAGCTGAAGGCACTAAAGCACTGTTCAGAGATAATACTTGCATTGAAGATGTAAACAGAAAAACAATGGGGAAAAAACATATTGTGGTAAATTTTTGCATCCGAAGTCAGTGCAGAAAATAAATACTGCTCTGAATATAAACTAAACAAAGTCTCTGGGAAAACATGCATATATTATAAAATATTTGAAGGAGGCAGACTACAAAGTAGTAAGGAATTAACACTTGATTTTAATTACAGCTGTTTGAGCTTTACTTTGTACAGTTCACCTTTCACTCTCCCAGGCCATACAAAAAGAGTATTTGAGTTTTGCTCATCATTAACTTGATTTTTGAAAAAAATGTTATTACCCTAGAGCTTTTTTGGTAGTGTATAATAAAAAAAGGAATTTTGCACTCATGTTTGTAAAAGGCAGAGGGCTAGATGAACCCAAAACAAATTCACATTTATCAATGGTCCTAAAAATAGTTTATTGACCATATGTTCTCTGCATGATCCTCCAACACCAGAGGCCAATGGAAGCAGTTGCTGGTAAAGCTGAAATATATTTACACAGAGCAAGGTTAGATGTTGCTGGCAGCATATTTCTCCTCAGGTAATGTTGCCAGAAAGCTAGAAAAGATTGGAAGACACTGACTGAAATAGAAAACTTTTCTTTTTTTAATGTAAAATTTGCTTCTGTATCTATCTGAGTATCCCTTACAGCTAATGGGCAATCAAAACAAAGAAAGTCAAAGTTTAAGGTCTCAAACCTTAGCTACAAGTCTTCTGCTGACTAAATAGTATTTTTCATTATAACCTAGACCAATATTTGCTATCTGGTAATTCAGAAGCACAATCAGAACATTTCAGAATTAATGACCGAAGGATGGTTGGTGAAATTCAAGATAATGGTACACAGCTGGTGTTTGTCAGAGACAGCTGTTTTGTTCTGGCTGATCATGTATAATAAAATACACTGCATGTGGAGGAAAAAATTCCCAAACTTTTAAGCCATTATACTGATATTTTGTAAACAGGGAATTAGTATTTGTGCTTGCTATACAATTTCACCCAAAACTAAAATGCAGTTTACATTTTCTCCTTCACATCACAACCATATATTTGCCCCTTGACATGCAAATTAAGAAAAATATCTCATTTATATGCTTTAGCAAAGGTAAGTAAACCTTTGGGCTGTATCAGAAGAGGAAAGGGAAACTTGTCTGATGTGATCACAACAGAGAAACAACAGGTCTGCGTCTGGTCCAATGTCATAGGCCCCATAAATATGGAATTCCATAGCATTTAGATACCTGTGCTGCTGTAGGGTACTATTAAAGCCTTTTCATTACTGCTGGCAGTGTTCAGCAAATTTTCAAGTGTCCATAGATCACCTCATTAAAATGCAGACAAGGACTAGAGACCTTTGTGAGATGGATAAACAGGAGCCACAGGTTTAAAAGAAAAACAAAGTTTTGGATGACATGGATAACACAAGTTTTATAATAGCAACTGAAGAGAATAAGAACTCATTTGAAATAAAAATATAGTACTGTTTTCAGTATTGTGAAATAGATATAAAAAGTATATATATAAACCATCAAAATTAGGTTTTTTCTTTTTTTTTTCCTAATATCCTAGAACACAGATCTCTTTTTCCTCCCATCCTAATAAAGAATATTAACTACACAAATACATCTACAGATAGATTTAAGTACAGCTTTAGGAAGGCTGCTGTCTTATGTGCACATATAACTAATCCATGCTGATTTTACATGGGATGCACAACTGTACATATAAAAATTAAGGCAATCTAAGCCCTCACTAAGATATCATTAACATATTAATGAAATAGTTGTCTGTTTAACTTCCTGCCCTGTTTGCCATTTGTCTGCAAAGTTGTAGAGACCTCTCTGCCCTGCCTTTCTGCTCCACACAAGACTGCTCTGAGCCACTGCACAAACCCCTGTGCAAGTGTGCCCTGCTTGTCACTTTATTCTAACAGGACAAGTCAGATGAGGGGGAGAGAGAAAGCTATTATCCTTCTACACAGGAGGCAAAATGAAGAAATATTAAGTAGCTAATATGAGGTTTCACAAGGAAACTTTGTCTGGCAGAGACTAAATATAGATCAGAAAACCTTCATACTCTGTCTCCCTCACAGGGCTGCTGTCTCCACTGGCACCCATAAGTTCTAAGATACTTTGATGTTCTGTTCTTGCTAAGGGAAATAACAAAACAACATTAAAATACATTCAACAAATGTATTCCAGATTCAGTATGGTTCAGGCATGAAATCTGCTTCCACAGGAGTTTAGACCTGGATCCAATAAAGCTTTTAATTAACGCTATAAGGATGAACAAGAAAAAAAAATGCTTTTGATACTAGAATAACTGTTCAAATCTGGTTGGTTTTGGTTTTTTTTTTTTTCCCTATTTGCATGGCTTCCCAGAGGTGGTATAATAAAGTCTCTGATCAAAGTAATTAAAGGTTCTAATTAATAGGGGAAAATCACATTTACATATGGTATCACTCCAAATTTCAATTAATTGCTCTAGACAAGGATTTACTTCAAATTCTCTTCCTGACAAGCTGTAAAAGTCATTACTAATTAGTCAAGTTTTTTCAAACATGATATACTGATAGAAAAGTAGAACTGTCACTATTCTAACACCACATAACAATAAAATTTTAAATGCAATAATGTGCATATAACAAATCTTTCATACCTAGGAGGGTGTTTAGTTATCAGTAATGGTTCTGTCATTTTTCAGATAATTCTTGAATGGAGAATCTGGATCCACTACTGGAAATCACAATGCTGTTCCTTGAGAGTTGAAACAAATAATGACTTATTTGTATCTATACAGTTACTTCTATCATCACATTTATTTACTTACCATGAGGTCCCTGGAAACATTCTAAACCCATTTCCCAACAAAACAGGATCAGTTCTCTGCACCTGTGGACAAATTGCCTTTACAGGAAGTTGTTTCTAAATAAGACCTGCTCAGATATTCAGGGATCATCCTTTCTGCTTAATAAAATGAACATGTGACATATGAAGATGAATTTGTCATTGGTTTTGTTTAGGTTTTCTATCAAAAAAAAAAAGAAATTAATCCCCTGTCAGTTATAATCCCCCCTACATTTTCAGACAATCCTTATTCATTGACGGACTTTGAGGCAGACCAACACAAATAACATTTTCTATCACTGCTTATGCAAGTCTGTAACAGACTCATTCACATAACTTAGTTTCTGGGCCTGCAATTAATTGAATTTAACTAAAGTCACATTATTTTCTAGCTGTGTAGTTTCTGAACGAAACACTGATTAATTGTGATCCATGATAGGTTTTTACTTCTGATTCATGTTCAGCCCAAGATACAATTCACTAGAAGCTGTATCTAAGCAATGATTATGGGAGACTGGGTAGATGTAAGGGATCTGTCTGTTCTTAAGCTCTCACAAACCATCTATCACATCTCTGACACCTTAATATTCTTTAACAATCTGCCCCCAAGCATGTGACTCTTCCCTGATTAACAGACCACAACTAGTTTTCTGATCTCAGATAATCACTCTAAATCACTCTAAATTGCACCACAGTCAGTGGTGAGAACAGGATATCACCTAAAATGAGATTATTCTACCTCTGTCCCTCTTAGGTTAAAGGAGATTCTTGTGGTCGGTTTAGGCTTTGGTCTTGAAATTACATAAAATCATTTATTTGAGACTACATCTGTTCCACTGCAGTAGCCACAGAGTAAATAGTGCCAACCATCTGTTTGGCATTTTTACATGTTTAATTATTACAACTGTCCCTGTCACAGCACTGTCTGTGGGCAAATCACACTGTCCCAAAAGGTTTCTGGAAAGATTATGGGCTAAGACGGGCAAGGAATCATTCTTAATAGAAATCCTGCATGCAGCATATCTTTTTCAGGAGATTAAACGAATTCAGCCACATGGCTGTGGCCTGCCTGTGCCAGCTAGCCCAGGGAATGGGTCCCAGCTCTGCTCAGCTCACTAGGATAGATGTAGCCTCAGCCTGCAGGCCAGTTCTAAAGGGGGACTTAAAGAACACCTCAGGCTGAGTGTCACAGCTATAACCTCTCTTGGGCTGCTCATGACACTCTTCCTCAGGCAGCTGAAGATGCTGTTGACCACTTTTGCCATGAGATCACACTGCTGGCCCTTGGTAACCATTTTGAAAATCACAGTCCTCCTTTTCTGAAAATCTTTTCCAACAGGTTGGCCTCCAGCTTTCCCTTGTGCCTGGGATTATTTATTGTTATTATTTCAGGAGATTCCTTTTCATCAAATCCTCCAGCTTGTCAAGGTCCCTCTAAAGGGATGTCAGAGCTGCAAAATGCCACACCACAAACCATTTGAGGGACACGTGGTCGGATGGTTCAAGGGACTCAAGGGACTCTCTTGTGTGTCCATATCTTCTGCTCTATTAAGCATCTACTTTCTCCCCAGCTTGTACGGCTCCATTTCTGTTCTGGAAATTTTCAACATGTGAAATTGCTGCTGCAATCCAAGTTCTGCTTATGAAAAGCTTGATCAGGCCCTGCACACAAGAATAATACCACAACATAAGATGTGTCATACAGAACAGTGTGTAGGCATATAATACATATGTAGGCATATAATAAAAGTAATAAAGCCCATATTTAAAACAGACTCAGAAACAAGGATTTAAGTGCAATTTTGATAGCAACCAACCTCTTGGCATGCAGTTCCATGGTACTTTGGAACTGTCAAGCTCACATACAACAAATAATTTTAAAATTCTGGCACTTACTTTCTCTGATGTCCAGAATTTTCAGAAAAAGAAGAGGAAGAAAAAAAACCTTTCCAGCAATTTTCTCTGTCTCACTCAGTTCTCTGTTTCATTTAATACATTCTTTCTGGCCTTGTAGACCTGATTTACTGGACCTGACAATATTCCTCGGTGTAATGTTGTCAGGATGATGCTGTCCGCTAGGGAAAAAAAAAAAAAGAAAAAAGAGAGGCTAGGAGGTGAATGGAAACAAATCATATTTGATTGCATGGCTTGTAAACTATGCATGATCTTCTCCTTGTCTTAATTGTATGGCTTGGAAAACAAAAGCAAAGATAGATGGGGCAATGGGAAGTAGAAAAATATCCTAAGTACAGGTGTAACTCATCAAAGAGCCTGTGTGTTGGTGACACCTGCTTGTAATAAGTGCAGAAATACTGTTTAGAGATTCTGAAATAATTGTGCAGGTTAGTGCAAGTTAGTTCTTAGTAGCTGTAGACTGCTAAGTCTACATTTGATGCACAATGCACACATTTGTGATGCAGAACAAGAGTTCATACCTAACCAATGGTGGGACAACTAACAGATGCCAGGAGACAAACTGACCCTGGAGAGGGTATGAAAATATCTCTATATATGGATGCAGTTTTGAGACCAGAGGCAAATAACAGCCTGTTGTCAGAGGACTCAGAACAGTTTATCTTAAACTCCAGAATTTTTTAATCAATTATAATAGAACATCTGTCCTAGGATTTATTTATTCCCAGGCTGTGGATGTGTTTTGTCCAGCAACAGGAAGCACCATCTCTTACATTTGTTTTACAATGTTTAACTAAAGTAATTGGAAAATATTATCCACCATATGTTACTTCATGTCAGTGAATTATAAAATTCACTGATGTACAGAAGCACAGGCATAGAAATTATTAATAGTTAGCCCTGTTTCAATGAATACAGATTCTGGCATGGTAAAATAGAATGATATCAATGCTGCCTGGCTAGGATTCCTTGCAGCATTAGTACCAGTGGAGCAGTAGGACATTATTAACACTTCAGAAGAGGAACCAGATTTCTCTTTTGGTAGTAGAGGCAATCCTTAAATAACATCTCCTTATTTGCCAGCATATGTAAAAGTAGCTCTTTATCTTATGTTATACCCTTGGCCTTCGTTTCACACTGTTCAATTATTATCTACCATGCCCTCTGTGCTGCAGTTTTGTAACCTGCTCCTTCATTTCAACATGACTCTTCTGAGGCATTTGACTTCAACTGGCCTCCAACTGATAAAATCTGTCTTCATGTCTGTGGGTCTTCATATCATAACTCAGTGGCCCAACAGTCCTGTCTTTGTTAGGCATTGTCCTACATTCCCTTTCAATTCATTTGTAAAAAGAGGCTTTGGGCAGCAACTAATCCCTGTACTGTCTTTAGGCAGCACACAATGTGGATGCAGAGAGGTTTCATTCTCATTATATTTTGAGCTCCACTAATTAGCCTGCAATTTTTCAGTTTAAGATTTATATATCTTCTTTCTTATGGAGCTAACCTAATTTGAATGTTGTGGGAGTGTCTGGCAGAAGTGCAGGCCTGTCTAACAACCTCCACTCATAATCTCATGTGCTCTGTGGGCACACTGTTACTGTGAGACTTGCTTTGTTAATGAAGTCAACAAAAATACTTATTTAGGAAGGATATTAATTGGTGCTTACATATAAACATAATTGGAAAATATAGATTAAAATAAAAAAAATCTTTTTATCTGTGGAAAAATAATGGTAGTCCATCATTTGCTCAACCACAACTGGAAGCTGGAGCATCTGGCACCTCTTTGTAATGTGATATAAATTAAATTAGATTCTAAATTGGAAGCGAAGGAATCCAGTGTAATGCAATTGTATTGTCAAATATCTATTTTGGCTTTGCATATAAATAATTATATGTATTTTTATATTTATCAGTATTACATATAATTTTAAAAACCTGCATGGTGTCCTTTTCAAAAATGTTGGTTTATATTGTCTGTAGAAACACATAACTGCTTCATCAGCATTTTTGACAACACTTTTGTTTTTCTTCCACAGATTCATAAGAAAAGAACAGAACAGCTCTTTCTGGTGCTCTGCTCCTGCTATCCATTTCAAGCCAGATACATTATTTACCCTTTACCTAAGAAGCTTTTACAACCTTGTCTCCCTTAATGAAGTGAAACATTACCAGAGGTAACTGCAAAGACTGAGCAGTGGGGATGACATCTGGTCACTGCCTAAATTTCATGCAGCTGTAACAGCATTTTTTTCTGTTGCAGCTGACACTCTTTGTGTTGGGTTGCAGTGAAAAGCTAGCAGAAATAGCCAGACACAGATAGAGGAAAAACAGTTCCATTCTTCAGGATACAAACAAGTAAAATGCTTCTATGTAGATTTAAACACATACACAAAAATGAAACAGGAACCTTGCTTATTCCTCTTTTATAGAACTACAAATCAATATACTCTTTGTAATTGTCTTAAAAATATTCTGTGTCATTTTGTTAGTTTGAGAGAAGAAATTGCCTCAGAGCTCTCTACCCTCTTACTTTTGTAATTTGTTCTTTTATTTTTCACCTATGACTGCAAACTTCAATTTATGTGAAATACGTGACTCTAGAAGTGACAGGGGATTAATTTCTTTAGTGATTGGCTTAAAGAGAAAAAAACAGGAGCACTAAGAATCAAAGCTAGCTCTCTGTTTCAGGGGACTACTTTTCCCTGTAGTACAAGAAGTATTTCTTATGAGCTTTATTTCTTTTCCAAGAGAGCACAAGGAGGTCGGCAGAAATCAGTAGCTAATATTAAATTGCATTTCAAAACCTTAAGCTTCCTGTGCTAAAGATTCATCATTTCCATGGAAAATTTGGTTCCTTTTGGCAACATTATACATCACTCTGAATACTGCTGCAGCAAACTGCCGAAGGTACGGAACAAATGAAGCATTAAGGGTGCTGTACATTCACATCTTTTGCTATGGGGAAAATCAATGGTAACAATTCTTTCAGAGGCCACAAATTCCTCTGAAAATGCCTTCCCTGCAGGTCTTGTAAGACCATGTGATTGCATATATCTTTGATAAATTTGGGAGTGATGCCTGCTTGTGCTAGTGGGGAGGAGAGGAATCAATGCTGTATTTTCTAGGCCAAGTCCTAGCAGTGGGCTCATTGCTTCTGACCACACGAGGAGAGAGAAGAGCTGACCTGTGCAACTATTTAGCAGCAAATAAAAAAAAGAACAATGACTATGTATTGTTGGAAAAGTAAAGGCTTTAATTCTCCCCATGCACAAGCCCACTCACCTCCCTTATTGCATCTCGGGGATAAGGAGATGGTTAATGTGAGAAGAGGAGGTAGGAACTGATCCTGATGGGTTTGGGTGATTGTATGTTTCAGCTGATCATTTGCTCTCTTGTGATTTCTAAATAACATTTATATTTGTATCCCTTTGGCAATCATAGAATGGGTAAATCCTGTTCTTTCTGTCCAGTGTGATTTTACGTGGGTTTGTACGAGCATGTGGTCTTCTACATTGGATCTTCGATGATTAATCATGCCCTCATTTACATTTTACTCATATTAGGGTGATGTGTGAATTTCTACTCCATCCAAATAAGATTATGATATTGTGCAGGACCAGAGAGACCATGTAGTTATGTTAATGACATTAGTGTGCTGGGAGTGGGGACAGTATTGTTTGTCCCTGTGGAACACAGATCATAATTGTGAAGCCTCTTTTTGATCTCTGGTTCTTGTTTTTTCTTCTTGTCTCCCTTTGTGAGACTAGAGGTGTCAAAATCAGAAACAGAAAGCATTTATTACTTTCTTGAAGTTTCTGGTGGAAACTGGCAAATTTACAAGTGATGAATCAACTCGTCTTGGTATTCCACTGGAGACTACACTACTCAGCAAGCCTTTTACAGTGCTGAGAGAATTTCTGGCCATTCTGAATGAGGAAAAACTGGAGGAAACAGTACAGGGAATAAATGCATATTATGTGGTGCATGTATTTTTTATATATTTTGAGAAAAACATAAAAAAACCTTGAATTGTTTCTCAGATCCTGGCCTTTCTGTTTTAATTAGTTGGTCAGGGAGATGTTAACAATACTGCATATTAAGACTAGAAACTTTATTGGAAAACAGACTGTTTAAATTGAAACTGCTGTTTTCCAAGAGTACAAGCATCTATTATTTCTTGAATAAATGCTACTTCTCAGGTCATTATCACCATCTCTTCTTAATTACTGAGACTTGGTTCAGTTCTGCTCCTTGCCCTGTGCCTGAGGTTCATAAAAGGTAAATCCAGTCTTGTCAAATGCCCTGGGGATTTTTCCAACTTTCTGTTCCGTTCACGTTCAGTCTCACTCAGCTATGAAGGATGATGATGATCTAGAAGACACAAGTGTCTCCTCAGGGGCATCTATTATTGAGCTGCTGTGCTCCCTGGAGCTGCATTTTCTTTTTCCCTGACAGACAAGAGCCTTGGCCTGCTCCAGCCTCTCGATTCCTTGATCATAAGTATGAGAAGGCATCATGGGCCTGTACCTTGTTATTAGAGACAGACAGTACTGATACCTGTGAGAACCTACATTCACCTAAGAAGGCTGAGCACATGAAGAATTGCACAGCAGATGCAAGGAATAATCTGAAGAAGTTTCCAGTAAATTATTATAGCTGCCTTATTTTTTTCTCTCCTCCCACTCTTCAGATTGTAGCATAAGTTTATCCATATTCCAGGCAAATAACAAACATCGTGAAAATAATTCAGCTGGAAGAGACTACTTTTTAAGTTTTTTGGGTTCTGGGGTTGGGTTTTTTTTTGTTTTGGTTTTTGTTTGTTTCTTTGTTTTTGTTTTGTTTTGTTTTGTTTTTCTTTTTTGTTTGTTTGTTTGTTTTGTTGGTTTGTTGGTTGGTTTTTCAGGTTTTTTAGTTTGTTTTGTTTTGTTGTTTTTTTTTTTTTTAATTAATAGGTGTTACTAAGCTTCTTTTGCCTGGCAGTTGCTTGCAATGTTGCTATGTGTACATATTATTTACAGCACATGTTTTTCAAGAAAATTTTATATTGTTTCACAAATATACCCTAAGACACAGAGTGCTATTTGTCACAACTATGTGCTGTCAAGAAAAGCATCCCAACACAAGGGAACAGGAGCAGTTGAGCTAAATCTTTTGTGGTACATGTACATCCTGTCATTTTTTGTGGAAAAATGATAAGGGCACACAAGTGTAGCAGTGGGAGACAGTGATGGACTGTCAGGGCTGGAGACACCGTGACTCAGTGGAGGAGCTGCTTGTTTTCTGGAGTTACTTCTGTGTGTGCTGTTAGAGCAGCTCAGCTGAGCAAGGCTGACATTAAGATTGAAATAAGTTTCTGGCTGTGGAGCTTCTCTGAGAGTTGTTCCCAGTCTCTTTCAGGGGGAAGGTCACAGTGAATTGTTCCATGTATTTGGTGAGGTGTGACATAGGCTTTAATGGGGTCTGATGTGCATCTCCATGTTTCTCCAGGTTCATCCCGTCAATGCCTTATTTCAGAATGCCATCATTTTACTTGCTCCTCAAAGTCCTAGAGAAGATTAAAGCAGGGTAAGGCTGGTTCTTCCAGCATACACTTCTTTAAGAATGAGAACAATTTCCTCCACCTTCAATGTCACCATTCATGTATCTAACATTAAATGTACGCTTGCTCATCCCGACCTTTTTGTGAGCACTCCTCAATTTTCACTGAAGCTAGTGTGAACTGTTACACTACATTTGATAAAACTCTGGATAAAGCCTTTCATGTACATACATGGGAAATTAATGTCTACTAATTGCAGAGCTTTCAAAGTACTGTAATGGCTCATAGGGCTCTTACAGCTGAGCTACTTTGAGTTAATTATCGGTCTCGCTAAATTTGTGTTAAAAGCTTGGTACAAACAACATCAAACAACAGAACTTTTACAATGAGCCTGTGGAAGTAAGTCCAAGTTTAGATTCCCTGTCTCAGGGAGAAAGATAAACATGTGTCTCAAACTGCCTTGAAAGCTGGTGAAATTTAAACTGGGTCCCATTTTTCAAATCTGAAAAGAGATGAAATCTTATTAAGTTTTGATTTATATTACACTCTTCAGTTCATCTTTGATTAGTTTGTCTGAGATAGAAAACTCACATTTTGTAACCTGATTTTGTTATCACTGCAAGACTGCAGGGCAGTCATTTTTTATACTGATATTATTAAAAAAAAAATTGGGATGAAATATTTACAGAACATTATGACTAGTAATTAAAAAAATATTGTTTCATTAATTAAATCAACCATAACTCAGATATATGCATGCAATAAAAATATTTTTTAAATTAAGACAGACAATTATACTAATTAACTCAGTATTAGAGATTTTTAGACCAAGTTTTGGTTAAAGATGAATTGGAAAGCATTAATTTTAGATTGTAGCATGTATTTTTCAGCCTAAACACAACTTCTGTTACAAATAAAAACTTACTTGATTTGTTGAGCATTTATTTTACTTATAAAGGATTCGGATGAGGACTTTTCTGCATATCTCCTGGGAAAACAGATTTTCTCTTTCATGTAAAATCAACCTTCATTTCAAGTTTCAAAATAGTAAAAACCATACTTTTCTCATAAAAGAAATTTTGATAAATAACATAGACCAAGTAATAGAATTATTTTTCTTTTGAAACATACATAATAACATTTTTGAAATGAAAATTTTTGACCAGATAGACTTTTTAGTTTATGGTATCTATGGTATCTTGGTTTATGGTATGTGGTTTGTCTATGCTGTACAGCACTCTTGAAATCTCTTAAAATGCCGGCTTGTAGTATTGTGTTTCTGCATTCAGTCTGAGCACCACACGAGGAAGATGGAACTAGGTATAACATAACAGTGTAAAATAAGGTTGCAACGAATTTATTACAATTCTTTTATCAAAAAAAAAAGTATAAGTAATTTTTCCTTATATTTACAATTGCAACATTACTAAAATTCCTTAATCTCATCTTTTACTCCTTGAGTTTTCAAATATTTTTAATCAAGATAAGGAGTTTTTCTAATGTCATACTTGTGAAACTGTAATGTTTACAAATATTATTAGCACATTTCTGCCTGACTTGAAGAATTGTGTAGTGATGAGAATTTGTAATTACTTTGATTTATTTGAATCCATGTATCTGAACCTACCTAGCTTCTTGGGGAATTCTATATCAGTCAGGTACACCAACACAGAAATATACTGAAAATACTGAGATAAACAACGGATAAAATGGTAAACAAAAAGAAATCCAAAAAGGAGATTTGATAAAGATATATATTGCAACAGTTTAGAGTTGTTCATACCTTGGAAAATGCCATGTATAATGGACAAGATTTTTATTTGCTTGAAGAGATATTAGAGAAACCCAATACTTTATGAAAACATGCTGCAAGCACAATTATTTCTTAATATTTTATTAAATAGATGACGAGGAGACAATTAACTGATTGAAATAAGCAAGTTAGCTCTATGTCAAGGGAGCCAGCAAAGGACTATTTAGAAAAAGGCAAATAATGTCAGATATTCCATAGTAGGAAAATCCTGCAGAGTGATCAGTGCTTACCAAGTAAGACTCAGCTATTCTGGCTTCACAACGTGCTTGGAGACAGAGCTACTACAAGCCAAAAGCTTTTTTAATAAGGTTAACCTGTTTTAGCAACACATTTTGTTTTCTGAATCTACGAATGTCTTCAATCATGAAGGAACCATTTTATGAATATTGCTGTTGTGAAATTTTAGTGTTTATGCAGTAATGCTGAAATGCAGGCATTTGCTATTACAAGCACTTAAAGTTTTGTCTCAAAAATCTAGATATATGCATGCTGTGAAGAATCAAAAATAATATTTAATGTGGATAGGAAATCTGAGAGATTTTTATAAGTTCTCATACAGTTTTTTTTTTCAAGTAATCAGAAAAAGTAAGTTTTTAGCAACATTTCTCAATTGCTGTATGCAACAAAAATGGAGATGAACAACTACAAGCACCAGGCACCCCAATATGAAACCTGACCTGATCAGTCAGGTTTTTTTATTCTAAAAAGAATAATTACAGCTTAAATATTGCAAAGCATAGCTCAGATCTTCCAGAGATTATTAGATACTTATCCAGTACAAGCACTGGGTGTCCCATGTTAGTCACATGGTGTCACTTTCACCTGTCATGTACTAGTCTTTCTTTAGATATGTGTTTAAATACCCATGTAAGAACTTGTGTATTTGAAAAAATATGCAAATGTCAGGAAAAAAAATGGCTAATTGTTCCCAGAGAACATCAGTGTAACACAGAGGTAAGAATTTTACAATCCAGGTTTTACTCCTCAGAGTAAGCAGAGGGGCCATAAAACTCCTCTGTCACTGGCTTGTTCTTCAGTCAGTGTTTATTGTTGAAAAGAGCATGGGCTGAAATGCCTTTGTATTTCTTGACACATTTCCTGATTATTACATCTCATATAAGTTACATATATCAATGCATCTACTCTAATCACAATATAAGGACTTGGGAAAAATATAATGGTTTCAATCTGAGGTATGATGTTCAGTAAGATATTTAAGATGGTAAGGCATACATTCAACAGAAAAGAATTGGATGTTTCATGCACCAACAAGTATTTGGAATACCATAGTGATGGAACAGAATAAATAATGCTTAGACAGAAATTTAATTTTTGCTTTATTTCAGTAATATAAGCAATTATAATCTCAAAATGCCAACATGCAAAAATAAATTGGATATGTTCAAAAGCTATACTGTGAAGCAGGTGCTTATAGGCAGGGTTTAAATATTTTGGCTCTGCAAAGTGGCTTAAAAAATCACATATGTCAGGTAAGGTATCATAAATTTACACCTTGACCATACAATTCCATATGCATTATTTTAGGTGTACAAACTGTTGGTGGAATGTCTTAACCAGTGAAGCACAGAGTTGCATAATTGCCTTGACCCTTTTTCAGTCTTCTACAATTTGGAGTTAGCTGCAAAATAACATTTAGTTTTCCTTCTGATATTTGATATTAATTACACATTTTGTAATTTCTCTGTGGGTTGTGTGAGCTCTTATTACAGAAACATTTCACTATTATCTTAGTGTAGAAAACTTGGAATAAAGTGATGGATAGCTTCAAATTTTGCATTCAAGTGTTAAAGAAAAAGCCAGCTTCTAGACAGTAAGTTAAAATAGACTGCTGCTGTGAAAAACATTTTATATGCTTTGTTTGTTTCAATAAACAAGAGAAATGGCCTAGCCATCACATTTGATTTCTTGTTAACCTATTGCATAAGCTCTGAATAATATGTAGATCCCATAAAATACAATAATTAACTTCTTTACACATGACAGTTTTATAAAATGCTTATTTATATCATAAAAATTGGATAACCATTCTAGCAGGGACTGTTATAAATGCGCTCACCGAAATGTAAAATGGGCAATCCAAGAGAAAGGTGGTAAACAAAGAACCTACTGAGACTGGAGAAGATGGATCTGACAGTCAAAAGATGCATAGTTACATGAAGTGAGTGACATACAGTTGCCATTTTTGATAGCAGACATCATAATTACACCATATGCCCCAGGAAGAAAAATTTTAAAAATTTAAATTATTTAAATTGCCATGTTATTAGCAAGAAAAGAGGTAATGTAAAATTACCAAGTCACTAGACAAATATTAAACAGGGAGAAAAAGTTTGAAAACCTACAAAATAAATATAAGACTTCTGGAAAACATAACTGAGGCATGTGAAAAATTATTAAGGAGACAAAAAATGGAAAAATAGAATCTCTCAGTGTACCAAGAGCAGACACGATAGTGAGGGGAAATGAAGACACCAAATTAATGAAGCAAATGATGCAACCTACAAAGTTAATATTAAAAGTAACAGAAACATCAAACTCTTCATAGCTGGCAAAGCAAATGATCATTGCCATCAAAAGGAATAGGACAGTATGCTTACACTTGTGATTAATGCATAAAATGGGTATTTTTCTCAAGGGATTCTGAAAAGATCAGGATAACCTTCCTATTGCTTCCCAAATCTATTTCTCTGCAAAGAATGACGCATTACAAAGGTAACTGCAAATTCTACTCAGAAGTTGAATTAACCTCCTATCAATAAGTGCAACAAATTTCTAAAGGTGACCAAAATATGACTGTATACAGATTTCTGAAATGATGTTTGAAAGGAAGAGAAAGTGGGAACTACAGTGGTTTTAAATCTCTAACAGCTGAAGTAAAATACTTGCCAAACTGCAATTGCTGTCCCAGCAGAGCTTTGCTGACAGATCATTATCTACAATGATTGGAAGAATCCAGAGATAAAAAATAAAAATTGAAAGTACGAAGTTTCAAAACGGGAAGATTATGTATTTTGAATCATACTGAAAACTTGGGAGTAAATTGCCACTCATCACTAACTGTACTTTGATGCTACTCACCAGAACATTTTATGGCAGGATAGTGGGCAAGTAGAGGAAGGAAGTACAGATTTTTTTTATTAATATAAACAACAGCAGGGTGCTCACATGTGCTCCATGAACGGCATACAAAGGTTTTCCACATAAATTGTACCCTGGCTTGAAATAGCAGTAGAAGATGGGTAGTAATGACAAGTGCACTGCTGCTGCTGAGACCAGTGTTAGACTGACTCACAGAAGCAGAGAATCTGTGGGGTTTGGAGTGACAATAAAAGGCCAAAGATACACAAAGACAGTGTATCTCCTCCCTTAGTTGCTATATGCAGTATATACACAAAACCCTAAAAAGAAAGAAAAGAAGACTGGCTATCTCCAATGACCAAGCATAAATTTTCAAATTAAAAAAAAAAAAAATGAACAAAACCCCAAATATTCCTACTAGAGAAGCAAAACAAAAACAGATGCAGAAGCAAAGTTTGCAGGAAGAAGTAGTAGATGGTACGAATGACAAATACTGATAAACCTGAAATAAAGTTAACAAGCTATTAGCAAATAAATCTTTGTTCAGGTCAGTTTCATTATACGAATTATCTCCACCACTGTGTCATGATTGAACTGAAACGGAATAGTATCCCGAATGGGAGAAACAACAGAAAATAGATGTTTTCTTAAGTCTGAAGATTTTAAAATGTGGCAAAAAATAAAAGATGGCAACAAGAACTGAAGTACAAATATATAACTATATCAAACATTGAGAACTATACAAAAGAATAGCAAAATAGCTTTTTTTTTGCCTAGTGCTGGTGGCAAATTTGGAGCAATGACATTTACTGGTGGGAAAACAGAATGATGAAGAGAGAGCTGGTTCCATTTATTCCAGTCACAAATAAGCCACCAAGGATAACAGAGAAAAGCATAAATGATGGGAAAGACCAACTAAATGACAGTATGTCTTCAGCAAAGTTTTAACAGTATTAATGATTATTGCACAAACACAGGAGTATGTTTTTTGGGATGATATTTTTGGTTATCATCCTAGGCCACAGGATTCAGGAACAAAAAAAAAAGAAAAAAAGAAAAATATGAGGCCCACTTCAGTACAGACAGCCCACACAGTATCACAGAATTGTTCAAGCCCTGATCTCATAACACAGGGCTATGTCCCCCTCAAGGCTGTTTCCTTGAGAACCAGGTGCAGTTTTGGCCACCGTAATATAAAAAAAGATAGTAAGTCATTATAGAGTATGCAAATGAAGTTCACAAGGATGGTGAAGGCCCTTGAGGGGAAGCTGCATGAGGAGCAGCTGAGGGCACTTGGTCTGTTCAGCCTGAAGGAGACTGAGGGGAGACCTCACTGCAGCCTTCAACATCCTCACAGGCAAAAGGGAGGGGCAAACACTGATCTCTTCACTCTCCTGACCAGGGACAGGACTCAAGAAAATGGCAGGAAGCTGAGCCAGGGGAGGGTTAGGTTGGAAGGTTGGATATTACAAAATGTTCTTTCCCTAGAGTGTAGTTGGGCACAGGCTCCCAAGGGAAGTTGTCACAGCACCAAACCTGAGAGAGTTCAAGAAGCACTGGGACAAGGCTCTCAGTGACATGGTGTGACTCTTGGGGTGTCCTGCACAGGGCCAGGGGTTGGACTTGATGATCCTGATGGTTCCCTTCTAACTCAGCATATTCTGCGAATCTATAATTCTGTGATTCATCTTGACATAGTTTGCTTTAGAATGTGGAATAGAAACTGCTGAAGCATGAAAACTGATATTTAATTCCTTTACTGTAAATTGCCTGCAAGTCATCTACAAAGGAGGCATGAAGCACAGACATGAAAAGAGGGAAAGATCAGTTTGTCTTCCAAATGGTAATTTTACAAGCCAAAGAAACAGACAAAGGAAAATAGGAAGATAGGAAAAATAGCAGTACACCTAGCTGTTCATTAAATACTGGTTTATCATTTGACACCGTGTCTTTTCTCAAGGACCCATGTGTATTTGGTGACTAATGCAGAAAGACTGGGAGGTCCACTTTGTGCTTCTAAGCAATTTAAGCTTGGGGGGAAAATAGCCTGTGATGTGGGTGCCATGTTGTAGAAAATAATGTAGCAGGAACAACTCGAATTGGTGCAGAGTGAGCTTCCAAGGAACTGGGCAAGTGGACTCAAGCCAAGCTGGGGTCTGCACCCAACACTTGAATATGCTGTGTCTTCTGTGCTGATCACCTGCCTTGACAGATGGGGTCCAAGCCTTATAAACATCTAGGGGAGTGGTGGAAGCTCATGGAATGGGAGAATAGTGTCTATCTGTCAAGGGACATGGGATAGTAGTTGATAAGAATTTATTAATCTGTACAGAGACAGTATAGTGTGAATGTTGGTAAGAAGGGACTACATTTCTGAGACAGATGTACAATATGAAGTATCCCAATGCATGTTCTGCATGCCCCACACATACACTGGTCTCCACAAAGGACTGCTTCCCTGACCAGGAGCCAAACCGGGCCACAGCATAGACTACAGCATAGACTACTCATTTATCAGCCTCTTGGGGAGTGATTGATCTCGTCTAAAATTAACTATCTAAATTTTTTCTAATTTAGGGATTTTAGTTCCCTTAATAGTCCTTGGAGAAAGTTAATTCTTCTCACACTTCTAAAATACATATCTTTATATTATATGAGTCACTTGATTTACCTGTTTCTCTAAAAATTACTGTCTAGGTGACCAGGTTAGACTAGTTGTCTTATATTTAAATGTCCAGAGGTATATTACATTATTCTTACTCTTGGGGTTGATTTAACTCATTTTAGGATAGGTGTCTAATGAGTGTATGCATCATTCCTGTCAGACAAGGGTGTGCTGGAGGTGCCTGGGTAAATCCTTCAGCATTCCGGGAGGTTAAATCCTACTCAATACCTATCTTTAGGCAAATAAATTCCATAATAATGCAAAAATAGGTCTTAGCTTGCACAACTGGAGTGCTGCTATGGATGGCTATAAACTCTTCAAAAGGGGTAGCAAGGTGAGAGGGATTGTGGGAGAGAATTAGGGAGTGTTTCAATCGTCTACAGCTAATGGTGTTGAAGAATAGAGTTGAGTGTTTGTGGATAAGACCCAAGGCCAACAAAGTAGGTCCTGCTTGATCAGGAAGAGAAGGAGGTTGTAGCGAGATGGGGGTCAGTCTCTTCTCCCACATAACAAGTGACAGGATGAGAGGAAATGGCCACAAATTGCACCAGGGGAGGTGTCAATTAGATATAAGGAAATATTTCATTCCAAGGGTGGTCAAGCATTGGAACAGTCTACCTGGAGAAATGATTGAGTCTTGGTCCCTGGAAGAGTTTAAAAATGTGTTGATTTGGCACTTAGGGACATGGTTAAATGGTGAACATAGTGGTGATGCTGGATTTATAGTTGGACTTAATGACCTTAAAGATGTTTTCCAACCTTAATAATTCTATGGTTCTGTGTGGCACTTGGGTACATGGTTTAGTGACAGGTGTGGCAGTGATAGGTAAACTGTTGGACTCACTGATCTTATAGGCTTTTTCCAATCAAAATTATTCTACAATATCTTTATTTCATAAAGTTAACAGGTTTTGTTTTAGTTTCATCTATAGCTTTTCTATATTTGTTTTTCATTAGCAAAGCCAGACCCAGCTGTAGTTATGACCCAGTGTATCTGAGGCATTCAGACATATTTCAGTGGAAGCTGAATCAAGCTCTCTATTGAGATTTTCTGTGATATCAGTCCAGCCCTTCAGACTGAATTTTTATGGATCTAAAGGAGCTACCTTTTTTGGAATGTTTCAACTCTCACAACCCAAGTGCTAAGCTTATAAGAGGAATCTTTTCAATCCCCACTGGCCTTTACAAATACATCTGTATTTGCAATATATATTCAAGACAAGTCGGGAGCCATGTGTAACTCTTAATTCTCTTTCTATGTACATTTGCAACAATGAAGGGTCAAAAACATTATTCACTTCCCTTTTGAATTTTAAGAACTATTATGGGAGTGATGACTGTAAAAAATAGATAGCCAATATTTCCCCTCCATCCCCTCAGTAAACATGCTCTTTTCCAGAATGAGTTTTACCAGTCATTGAATATATTTTCTCAAATGGAGCAATTTGTCTATTTCTCACATGCTTGTTAAATAAAATTATAAACATTTTACATGTAACACTAATCCCCTGCAGATTTGTTTGAGATGTATTTGAGTAATTTAGTCTTAGTTTAATAAATGTGCAACCATTAGTGTATTGCAAAGGTCACCAATCTGTCATTCATGCACTGAGTGATTTAAACACTCTCTCTTTTACATTGTGACATAGATGAAAACTTCTTTTTGACTTGACAAACTGCTTCTGATTACAGCAGTTCCTCATTCTTTTTTTTTTTTTTCATTTTAATTCTACCGTGCTTTGTGTTGCAAAAGGAGAAAAAAGCTGAAAAGAATTACAGGCCAAACTCATGTTATATAAATAATTGATCTATGAAGAATTTAAACTAGTTTCATTTGGAAAAATGTTCCTTTGCATCCTTTGTATAAAACCACAGGCATACGTCCAAGATATGCACAGAAATATATGTAGTTCATTAGAAGTGGGTTTTTTTCTTAACTAGCATGAGAATTTAAATTAGTAAAGTTATTTGGTTTTAATCCTTCAGTTCTAGATATGTAAATACTATTCAGAATATTTTTCATGAAAGGATTGTTAGGCATATTGGAATGAACCAATTTTACAAGTATAACAAAAGACCATATAGTTTACAGCTGGAAATATACTGTGAGGAGCTCAATAGGGAATAATGTTGCACTGCTCTGGGGAGGCAACATGGTGCTTAAATGGCTTTTTCAGTGTTTCGTTTCTTGGACATAAGAATGCTGAAACAAACAGAGCTATTTAATTTATCTATCTACAGAGCAAAACTGTGGGCAGATACAAGAAGATATATTTATGCTATGCCATAGTGACTACTGCAAAACCTCACTAATTCACAGAAACTCTAAGGGGAGTGTCATCTAAGAACAGAGACACTTTCCAGCACTGAAAATAGGGAACGATTTCAACGGGATTCAAGAGATTTAGCAACTTCGGTACTAGGATTTAAGCACCTTCTCTAATGTTGCCAGGGGGAATAGAGATTCATCTTCTTTCAGAAACATGAGATGGGGGTTTGAGTCCCAGCAGGTTCAAGACAGGAATGAAGCAGCACCTCTGACATTCTTTTAATCACTGAATATATTGGACAAAATATATCACCTTCATTCCAGTAATGTGTGTAGAGACTGTTAGGTATGGAAGCTCAAAGAACCTTTCTTCACTGAGTCTGTCAACAGATTTGGGCATAAAATATACTGATGTTTGTAACTTTGAAGAAGTGGGCATGAAGATGATGCACACCATCAAGAGAAAATAGCTTATGACTTCTGTGTAAAATTCTGGAAACTGGAGAGCTTCTGCTGCTCCTAGAATTGAATGGTAGTTGAAAATGATTTTGTGAATCTAAATTATGGATATGGGGGTATAAAATGACAGCTGAAAAATTCAAGATAATATTGTGAATCTAGTTTCCCAAACACTAATTTGATGGTGAGCCCCAAATATTTTGAATTCCATTATTTTTATACAGTTCAAATGCCAAGATTAAATGAATGCAGTCTGACCAGAAAACTTTCTATAATGTGTTGTCAGAAGAACTGCATTAAACTAAATTTGGACATTGTAATTTTGAACTGAATTCTGCCATTAAAGTCTGACACTGAACATAAGTGTAAAGGGCAGTTTTCATATATCACCTTGCAGAGGATATCTTTCCTTTTTAAGAACAATGTTGCTATAATCCTTTGGGGCTTTTTCCCCTTGGCCTCTGAAGACTGTACTTATCCAGTGAAAGCTAGAACAGATGTATCAGACAAAATTATTAAGCATGAAATTCAAAAGATACATCTATGAAAAGAAGAAAACCACATTTAAAATGCCTGTGTTCATTTATGTCTCATGTAAAAATAAAAAGGAACAGTGAATGAAATGATGATTCAGCTAAATTTAGTCAATATTTTTTACACCAGCATAAATTCTAAAAGCATTCATTGACCCAAATGCATGTGAGCATATCAGTTATTCACTGGGGATTGCACTGCAGTCTTTTTTTCTGTCTCTGAATCCTGAAGCACTGCATAAATTAAAAAAGAGAAGTGCTGAAGGATTTTTGAATTAAGACTCTTGAAAACAAGTTGATTGATTTGTCAGGCTTGCAAGATAAAATAAGACTGTCTTTCCATCGTAACCAAAGTTTGCTGTTATTGCATAATTAGTGTGTAAGGAAAAGAGAGTTTCAAGAGGATGCACAGCAGTCATGAGAAGACTGTTTTGATATATGGCAGTCATTTGTGCTGCTATCTTCTGCCTGACTGTCTAAATTCATACATTATTCCACCCTTTCATGTTGAAATTATGCAGTCACAGTCTTGCATTTTTATTGTATTTCATCAGACTCATGAAATATCTTAGAAGGAGCATGAACAATTTTATTTTTTAACTTTTTGAAGCAATTAATTTTTATTCTATCATTCTATCTTCCTTGATACAAAGCAAATACAAGTATTTTACAGATGCATAGATGCATTTAATGTTCATTTTAATTATAAAAGAAGTTATTAATATAGGAGATTATATTGATAAATAAAAATAACATGAATTAAACCCAAAATTGAAAATGTGTGAGTTTTACAATTTCTGAAGATTTTGAAGAGACTGTGAATCAAAACTGTGATTAACAAAATACCTTTTTACATTGACAAACACTTTCATGCGGACAAGATTTTCAAAATGTCTTCAACATTTTAAGACGTAGAGTTCTTGGAAAATTGCGCAGAAAAAGTGGTAAAAATAATGTTTCTCATGTGAATAACAGCTTGTTTTGGTTCCCTCTAATAAAACATATGTATTTTATATTTAAATGTATTTTTGTGATGACAGATGAGACCACCTGCTCTTATTAGGTTATGTTTAAAAAGCTAAACACGGTGGAAACAAAGACTCAGTAAGCATCCAAGGAATAATAGAAGGCCAAGGCACCCAGCAAGTAACCTGATAAGTGGATATGGAGCATACCAAATCAGATATCTTCAGATTGTCAAAGAAGAACAATTAGATCATTATCCCTTGTCCCAATTACCCAGACAACTCAAGGAAAGATTGACATTGTCTTCCTGGAATACCATACAAGGGGGATGATTTTCCAAAGGAGTACAGTACTTATTTTGAGATGCAGGCAGAAGAGGGTTTTGAGGAAGAACAGAGAGAATTTGAAGATGGTATAAAACTATGGGTTGTTTACAAGGGGACTGTTAGAATGTGAAACATTTAGAGGAGGGAACAAAAGTAGGGGAAGAGACGAATCAAGCTGGGCCAGCAAGAAAAAAGTGGAATAAAAAGTAAAAATAAGCATAAGCCTGGTAAATCAGATGATTGATTACCACAGCCTGTCGTGACTTCGTATTAAACACATTCTAATTATTTTCTGTTTGGGTAACTCCCTGAGCCTCTGGGTGAAAGTTGCTCTTGAGCTTCAGATTAGACCAGTGTTAGGTAGGAAGAGATCCATATAGGGAAATACTAAGGCTGCAGTCTGTGTGTGGGACTGGGCCAGGGATATTGGATGGATTTAAAATGTGTGTTAGGATTCAAGATGTGAGTTTGTGAATCCAGAGTGAGGGTGTGTATGCACCCTGACTCCAATCCCAGCTGTCCTGGAAGAAGGCACAGGCGAGGCCATCTCTGATCTTCATGTCAGTGTCAGTGCTGGGGGTGTTGGTGTGGGTGCTGACACCTCTCTCTGTGCTGCTCTGTGTGCTTGGCCCTGCATTCATGTGTGAGTGTGTGCAAATGCACCAGCAGGGAACACATCCTCGGCACAATACAGCACTGTGGCACAGAGAACATGGACCTATGGCAGCTTCCTTTCTCTCTCACTGGGATGAGAGGGACCCTGGAATAATTCATATGACCCTATAATTACAAAGTATGACTAAATACCATATATTGGTAGTCTGCTTCCACAAGGTGCTGTGCAGCTGCAGCTCCACAAGCTCGTTCTTAAGTACAACATTTAAATCCTCCTAGTAAGGAAATAAAAGCATTAACTGAAAGCCAGTTTGCCTCAAACTGAAGGTATTATTCCTTTCCATTTCTGAGAAGAGAATGATAAGAAACTTGGTGAATCGGTGAATGGGTGAATACATTTCATTGTCAAAAGCATTGGCAATGAGCAGGCATCGAAGCAATGAGAAGTTGGTCACATGGGTCTCATAATCACCCAGGGTGCCATTGTGTGTTGGTTTCTCAGATGAGTAGCACAATCTGTTGCACAGCAAAGGACCTGAGAGGCAGCTTGTGTAAGAGAATGTGTTCCCCTGCAGATATTTCTTGTGATGGCTCTCCACTTTATTTTTTAAATCATCCTTTTTCATGCTGCAAAGAGGCTAGGGATTAAAATGATGAGGGTTTCCATCATTGCATCTCTGAAACAAGATTGCAGAAGGATATTTTGTGCACAGATTGACCAGACAGAATCAAACCTGCTATTTCATTGCACATCTGTTACTGCCTCCAAAAAAAGACTATCTAAGCAGCTCACAGCACTGAGTTGAAGGTTCTAAATTCTTTATAAAAAGTCTGTCATTGAAGCACTGTCTTATACCATCCCTGCTTAACTGGGGAGGACCAGATGGGATGATACACGTTTCAGGTCACAGAATCACAGAATCACAAGGTTGGAAGGGACCTTTAAGATAACAAGTCCAACCCATGCCCTTACACCTCAACTAAACCATGGCACTGAGTGCCACATCCAGTCTTTTTATAAACATCCAGGGATGGTGACTCCACCACCTCCCCAGGCAGACAAGGAAGATATTCCCAGCAGGTGCAGTGCTCCCAGAATTAACAAGTTTGTGTCATTCCTGCAGTTACACTGTTGACAGAACACTGACACTCTTGCTAGTGACATAGCAGAAAGTGCTCTTGGAATTAACTTACTGACAGAAATCTATCAATTAAAAACAGCAACAGCAATATGTCATAAAATGATGTGGTGCTGACAGTCTACTATTTGAGCTTTAATTGAGAGAAGAACTCCATAAAGTTCTGTAGTGTACATAGCATGTTAGAAGGAGCCATGGAAAGCAATCCTATTCCTTTGATCTATTTATCTACTCGTGTGCTTTCTGTTGTCTGGGAGGAGTTGCTGAGTTCAGTGTGAATTTCTTTGACTTCATCCCTCAAAAGTAAAGGCCACATGTTTTTTATTTTCTCTCCTCAGAATTCATCTTCTCTACCTGGCTTTTAATATAACCCATGAAAACCTGGAAATAAACTGTTGATCATTCTGAGTTAGTAGATTTTAGGTGGGTTATTAAACATCTACCAGTTTGAGGTTTTTCCTCAGACTTCAAGACTCCATCAGATTCTTTCACCTCTATTTCCTATTTCATGAAGCTATGATTTTGACACTCTTCAAAATTATGTTATCAGGCCTCTAATAGCCCACTCTGATTTATCCTTTTATCTGCTTTCTTTCGTCATTTTTCTTGATTTGCAGGTTTCTTCTCTGGTTTCAATACTAGTGCAGCTATTGCTGTAGCAAATCTATGGAGAATAATTCTAAGGACACAGTTATATATTCTCTAGAATCACATTAGCATGGGGAAAACTTCAGTAGTTCACATGGTCCTAAGGATAATGCTTTAGGACAGGACTGAGCAAGGCGAGAGGAAAATCACATGTGTGTTATAGATAATCAATTTTGTTCATGTGCAGGAAATACCAGTGGTAGGTTTGTTTTCTGAATACAGAGAGGCCACAAAAGCTGAGGAAGTAGAGGCACAGTTCCTTCAGGATTCTAAACCCTGTTCATGGAGCACAAAGCAGCTGCAAGGCTCTGCTGGAAGTATGAAGCAGGTCCATCACTACACTATGAACCAAGACAGGATTTTTTTTCTTTCATTCCCGTGTGTCCCTTGGCTATTTGGGTCACCAAGACAAACACCTGTGAGCCCAGTTGCAGAAACCCATGAAGTCCTATGAAATGCAGTTGCTGAACAAAAGCTTCTGTAAGCAAGACAAAAGTCAGTATTGAGAATACAGAACAGCACCAGAACAGAAGAATGAGGAATAGAAAGGAAAAAATACCAAAGAATGCTCACTTACATTCAAGACACTTTGAAATAAATTAAGATTAAAAGCTGTGCAGTAATTCACCACGCACAGAATGAAAGATTTACATTTAAAAATAAAGTTGGTAATTGTCTCTGCAGTAACTCCATGCCTTAGCATTTAATCTTGGAAATATGCTCGTTCTCCCAGATGACAGCAATGTAAATTATATCCTACGTTTGGTAGCAGCAAAGTGACTCTATTCTCTCAGGTCAGTGCGAGTTTCAATACTTTCATAGAAACCTAAATCAGAATCTTGAGTGTTCTAGGACAAATTTGGTGCATCAGTGGGACCATTTATTAATTTTTATAAAGAAAAAGCTTTGAACAAAAAAAAGAAAAAAAAGAAATCAAGTTAAAGTTAACCAAAAATTACTCTTTCTGTTACTAAAAATATGAATCCTAGTAGAAATTTGTATTATCATGAATTGTAACTTGCCAGGTATAGGTGAAAAGCCCTCTCCACCAGGAGCTTAAAAGGTAGAATATTAGACTTAATGTAATTGAAAAACATGTGCTCTTAATTCTTTACTATTACAAAAACCTTGCAAGAGTCTGACTTTGAAGACAGACAATGAATATCACTCCATCAAATATCCTTTACCTTCCTAGTGCCTCCCACATGCAAATGAGCGATATCAGGGTAATATTTATCTGCCATTAATACACACAGGAAAAAACTTAAATTCAGAATCTGAGATACATTTTGGATACTCTACATGTTGAAAAACTACATCTCATTCTGTAAAAATATTCCTTGTATTTCACTGCCCAAGTTTTACTGACATGATAGTGAGCTTGACTAACTCTGGAACAGATTGAACTCATCGGGATGTTTAGGTGCATGCATGTACATCTCAAGTTAGTTTTTGATCAAAAAGGTGGAGTGGGGAACAATCAAGTATCAATAGCTGGTAAAAGACTCCACCCACAGAACAAGTCAAAGAGTTTGGTGAATCATTGTGTTGATATGCAAGAGTCTTGGTAACCAAATCATGACTCACACAGTCCTTCTCATCTCCCACATAGATTTGGGTTTTCAAGCAATTTTCACTACAATAAGAGACAGTCAGAGAAAAAGTAAAAAAAGTCGGAGAAAAGTAAGTCAGTTCTCTCTAGAGGGAAGAAAACACTGAAACAGATCAAGAAAAATGCAATATTTTTTCCCCAAGCTTGCTCTGAGGATATGCAAGACAGCTAAAACCTTTATCAACCTGCATTGACATTCCCAACTCCACAGTAGGATTTATAGCAGGTAAGAATTCTGAAAGCCACGACGTGCATCCAAATTAAGCACCCAGCACAGGGACGAATGTCATCCTCCTCTGACAAAAAAGTTCAATTTTCTAGAATAAAGCACACTTTCATCCACGTTTCCTTGGCCTAGTGAGAGTAAGAGAGAAAAATAGATGGCAAACAGTAGTCAGGCTTCTTAAAGAACGACTGGCAGGAACTTAGATGCTGATAGTGAGAGCAGAACTAGAGGCAATACAGATGTGGTAACAAAACTAATCCTCATTACATGGCTTAACCGTGACGGGAAAGGGGAGAAAGGGTACAGTGAAAATTAATTTCATGATTAATGGGATTCAGTATCCATTCTGCTTTTGTTCTATTTGCGTTGATTAATGCTATCAAACCTTTCTCTTCAAACACTCTGGCTAGATTCTCCCTGTGCAGTTAAATCATAGAAGGGCCCATGCTCACTTTAGTCCTGTGTCTTGCAGCGTGGTACTAACAATAATGAAAATGGTGGCATAGGTTACTTCATTGGTATTTTAATTGCAGTAATATACTCCTGCTGTCATAAAATTTTAGATGCAATTTAAACTCGGTGGAGCTGTGAGACATAAACTAGATAAAGGGGGAGATTTATAAGTAAATTCAGCACTGAACTGGAGGATTAATGAAAAATGAAGCATTCTGGTTGCAACATTAGTCTCTAGAAAGGCATTAATAATGTTATAGAGGAAAAAAATTACATTTTATATTATAATCAAAATTTCATTAGCATTTCAATAAACTGAAAGTCAGTGCTTAGAACACCAGCAAAACTAATAATTTTTAAAGTCCACAGTAGGTCTGCAGGCGACTTGGTTCATTTATTCTAAATGTGCATTTTAATGGTCCATTTTGGCTTTGGAAAAACAAAAACTTTGACAATTTCAAGATTAATCTTTGCAATTGAGGGTGCTGTAAATATGGAAAAAAATGAAACAGCATAAAATGTCCACCTCCCTTTTCTCCTTTTCCGTCCCCAATCCCCCTGCCAGGAACTACACATGAAAACAGGACCCCATTTTATTTCTAAGTTAAAGTGCCTGTACATATTTGAGAACAAAGAGTGAAGGAGAGAATCCTGATTGATAAATCACTCAAATAAGAGGTCCAGCATTACTGGGTTACTTTTTAGTGCGTGTTGGACTGACCCTGGTTGGATGGCAGCTGCCCACCAAAGCTGCTCTGTCACTGCCCTCCTCAGCTGGGCAGGGGAGAGAAAATATAAAAGGCTCATGGGTAGAGATTTAGCAGGGAGAGATCACTCGGCAGTGACTGTCATGGGCATGGGCAAAACAGACTTGACTTTACAATATTTAAAAACTGATTGCCACGTTTAACTCCATTTTAGTTACACTTTTCATTCTTCAAATCACCAGCTAACTCATAAATCAATCAGGGTCTTATCAACAACAAAAAACTTTCTATTGAATACTGAAGTCCAAACAGATTTATCTTTAAATTTAGTAGAAAGAAACAGACATTTCTGTTGATGATTCATCTAGTGTAACAGCTGTCTTAAATGAGAAAAAACACACTCCTGGAGTAATTTGGACACCACAGTGTTGATGACCACACAGAGGAATTCCTCTTTAAAAGCTGGTTCCTGACCCTGAGATAATCATCTTTCCTCTCTCATCTGCCTGGAGATATCCACAATAAGAGCCTTTATTAGATATTTCCCCTCCTCTAGGAATCCCTGGAAATCCTCTTGCATAAATGTCCCTGTGAGTTTCTGTGTGATCCCCTTCCATCCTTCATTAATGCAAAGGGTCCTTAGGCAGACATGAGAGATTTCCAACAGCTGAACACCCAAAGGAAAGTCTGATGGGAAAAAGGGGGGGGAATGGGGAGTGTGTATGTGGAATTTGGGAAAAAAAAAAGGCTGCATACAACTGCCATGAACACTTGATGGAGAAAGAAAAAGGCTCACCAGGACTCATCCAGGTAATATCCCCAATCAGGAAACTGTTGGAGGATGTGATTTGAGTCAGAGGCCTGATTACATACTGAAGTTCAGCAAATTAAGGCCAGCATGTTCAGACTGATTTTTTTCCTAGATTAAGTGTTCTTTATGGAAAATATGAAAGTGGTATGGATCAGGAAATCATTTACAGAACAAAATGCATTTAGGATACTTCTGGTCTCCAGCATGATCAGAGTGAGAGGATTACATTGAAAGATGCCTCTATCAATCACCTGTGTAAGGAATCCTCCTCTCCCCACTGCTTTTGTCTATATTTTTCTTGTCACTCCTATACCTCATAACACATATTACTAAATTTAAAATAAAATTAATAGCATTTATTCTATCTGTTTTTTTCATGTTTCTCCATTTGCCTACAGTACATAAAGTCTGTTAATATGATTTATGTTTCTCCTCTTTTTCCTATGTTTTTATCATTTGTATTTTGCCCCAAGCCAGACAAATCACAAGGTGGTAGGGATTGAATCCTAGTTTATTTATGTGCAAGAAATAAAAAATGCCCTTCCATAACTGTAACTTTTCTCTTGCAGCTCTAAGAACCCCTGAAAAGTCACATCATTCAAGACACTAGTTTTCAGTAAATAAGCAGCTGGATTTTGTTGTAGTTATTCCTTCCTGATAATTCAGCCTCATCTACTAGACTGATGTATAAGAAAAAAAAAAAAAACAAACTTGGGTAGTATATTTTTAACAGAAAATCGCATGTAAGAGACCTCTGAGACCATGTTTAATGTCAACTTTATAATATTTTCCAGGACTTAGTTATGGAAACATGCACATTATCTATAGAAAATGATCCTGATTTACAAAAGCAGAGCTGCTGGGTGTTGAATGTTTTCACACAACTGATTTGCAATTAACATTTTCTTTTTCCTGGAAATTTCTAGGAAAAAAACAAGCTATTATTTTAAATTTCTTATACCTGTCTAAAAAAAATAAAAGGGGAGGGTGGGGAAAAAAGGACAAAGGGAAATAAAAGCTGTCTTGTGCTTGCATGTCTGAACCTTGCTTCAGACAAGAGACTTCAGCCTTTGAGGAGTGAGCTGAAGTGATTGACTGCTAGGGGAAGACCCCAATTAGTCACAGCAGCTTGACAAGTTACTGCCTTCACCTCGACCCTGTGGAAATCACCTCCCTACCCTATGAATGGTTCCTCCATTGCTGCAGTCAAAATAAGCTGAGCTAGCAAAGACCTGTTTATTTTTCCAGCCTCTTCAAACGGCAGCACTCGCTCAGGTCAGCAGAGGTGGCAACAGAAGGCACGGAGGGCACTGAGGAGAGGAGAGGCCAACAGCAGTGAGCAAGGGAAGGTTACAGGCTGCAGCCTCTGGTGGTGACAGATTTGCAACCCAAGGAGTTTTCTCTTTAGAGGAGTGGCCACCTCTAAACCCTTGCTCCCTGTGTGACTGCAAGTATAATCAGTAGTCTCGCACTACACAGTTTCCTGCAGCTGAGTAAAACTGTGTGAATTAATAAGTTACCATCTATTTTTTGCTCAATAGATGTGTAAAGCTAGTTTCTCTTCTCAGTAATTTAAACCCCAAAACTATGTCCTCTGCTGCT
The DNA here is from genome assembly GCA_013399835.1 of Leptocoma aspasia. Classification (NCBI taxonomy): domain Eukaryota; kingdom Metazoa; phylum Chordata; class Aves; order Passeriformes; family Nectariniidae; genus Leptocoma; species Leptocoma aspasia. The sequence goes on from VXAX01003395.1 coordinate 59,897, forward strand.
AGATGTATAAAACTACTTTCTTCCCTCCAAATTAAATGTGGCAACTAAAAATACCTTTAATTATTTCACCCACTGACCTCTAATTGCTATCTCCATGAATTTATGATCAAGCAAACCTTTAATTTAATTTAATGGAGAGGTGTATGCTTACTTCAGAAATCTGAATACATTATAGATTACCAGATGATAAATTTGATAACACAGCTGCTGTGTTCTGCTCAAATGAGAGAAGAAAACTGCCATGAGGGTTTTCATTCACTAATTTCTCCTGGTATCAGATGGCTCTGTGGAAACAATTTTGTTTTCACAAATAAACGTAAGGAGTTTATTTGATCTGGCTTATTATAAAAAATTAAAATCTTACTTATTATTTCCGGGTTTTGTCAGGCTTCATTTCACTCTATTGACAGATTCAAATTTTCTCTAATCCTTTTTTTCTAATGGTCCATGATATTCCTAAAACTTTTAATCTACTTTGCTTTTCAGACTTTTCTGTTTTACACTTGGAAAATATCTGAAGAGATCTCTTTTACCTTTATCTAAAACTGGGTATAGGTTCATGAAGAAGCAACACAGCCTGCAGGATGATACCTCAAGTTGTTAAGAGGTTTTTTCCTAAAACTGTATCATATTTTTAGAAGGGATTTGCTTTCGGCTACTTTCCCCACGTTTTACACCAACCTCTGACTCTCGTAAAGCCAGGCCTACCCACAGCTCTCCGCAGTGTCACCACTCCAGGTGGCGAAACACAGGATTTCAGTATTCCTCACCCTTTGGAACAGGCTGTTCTGACTTCCACGTGCGCACCTGGCTGGGACAGGGCGATGTGATCACGCTCAGGAGCTCAGTTGGTGTTAAAAAGAGAGCAGCACGCCAAGAGCAGATTGAACACATGCCAACAAGGCAGCACGGTGCCACGCGTGGCACAGCGACCCTTCAGAGGCTGGCAGGCAGCAGAAGCAGAGGGAGGGATGGTAAAGGGTTTGTTTGCTGCTGCAACACCTCAGTAAAGCCACCACATCCCTGTGGCTACGCTGTGCGTGGTAGGGATCCCACTGAAAGTCAGAGCCACCAGTGCAGNTTCCCCAGAAAACTTTGATTAGATATTCTTTGGTTTAATCTCAGAGTTCAATCTGGTATTGCCAAGGCATCTCGCTTATCAAATCTTTTATGCTAATAAGGTCTAAAGTACTCTCTGTCTTGTGTATCCTCAGAAGCAGGGAGCCATGGGCAGGCAGGGCTGGGCTGCAGAGAGCCAGCCCTGCTGCAGCATCACTGGGGCAGGGGCTGACATGGGAACTGGGACCAGGTGAGGGGTCCAGGGTAGCTGATTCAAGAAATTGCTATTTCAGTGACAATTCCTGCACGAGCTGGTATTATTCCAGTTTTGAGTTTAAGCTTCTGACCGTTCTTTATTTTGGGGTAGGTTTTTCCTGTCATGTGGACCCTGAACTTCATGTAAATACAGGCAATGACTATCTGAGTTGTTGGTCTCTTCCTTTAGCTTCATCACTTTTTACAGTGTTTTAACAATATTCCCTTACATGTAAAAGAAGTGCAACTCAAACATAGCTGTGCATCTGCTAAATAATGTTTTTTGGAAGTAAATTATAATATTGGATGCATATTATTAGCATTTTCAATAATGAGGCAATATCTTTTTTTTTCACTTGCTTTGGATTTTACTAATTAAATCTTGGGGGCTTTAACACTTGAATTTTGTTAGTACAGGTTACGTACATTTGCACCAAATACTTAGTCTGAATCACCATGCAAGAGCTACACTTTTAAAAGTAGCTATCTGAAATATAGTTAAGAAAATGCCTAGTTTTAATTAGAGAAAACCAGAACTTAATTCTCAGGGAGTGCAGATTGTATTGAAGTCACAACAGAATTGCTTCTCACCATTACGAAATTCTTTTGGGGTTATTTGGGGTAAATTGCAGTTTGTTCAGTAAGTGTAGAACTACTAATCAATTTTCTTTCTCTGTGTTTTCTTCACTAGAGCTCTTAACTTTCTCTGATGTTTAAAATACATTTCTCTTTTTAGCAACAGTTTCCGCATGTGTTACATCTTCAAGACAATTGCTCATACCCTAATTGCTCATATCCTAGACTGCGACACTAAATTTATAGCTTCTAAACTAAATATAAAAGCTATATTTTTTCCTGAGTTTTGTGTAAATATCCCAGGTTTTGAGAACTCAGCCTAAACAGTCTGTGAACCTTTTGACATGAGTTGACCTTCTGACCATGCACTTGTGTAAAATCTGTTGAATAATTCACCATAAGTAGTACTCAGTGTGAGTTTTGACATTTTATTGCTATAAACATACCCCAAATAATTCTACTACTGGATATTTTAATAATTGATCTAGAGCTTTGACTTTTAATTTTCATTCAATTGTTTGGCCAGAGTAGAGACAGGGATGTTCCTTCCACCACAGGGGATTGCCACAAGTTCCAATGTGTGTCATGACTGAAGGATTAGCTGCAACTGCATCTTTTTCTGGATAATTTGATTACACTCACTGAAGGCTTTATCTTTGTCAGTACATTTATTCTATATCAAAATAAGACACATGGCAGAAATACTTCTTTAGAAACTCTGAATATAGAAAAAGCTGGTGATAATATGTGTTGTGTTTTATTGCACCTTAAGCTTAAAACACCTCCTCCAGGAATCATGGCTAACTGTTCGCAGTCCCTCAGCTCTTAATTTGGTATTAAATTATATTTAATTTAATTTTTCAATTAATTTTTTCTTACTTTTACTCCAAAATTTCTTAGGTATTTGTAAAGAAACTCCAGTTCCATAGGAAACTATTTTGGCATTTTTTCCCCCTGAAAGGCTTCAGATGTAATATTTTTAGTAATATTGTGTAAAATGTGACTAATACTCATTAGGTGAGGACTCTGATATCAAGGGTTTTGATACTTGAAAAAGAAAGATGCTTTAGTATAAATCAAAGAACTGGGAAAAAAAAAAAAACAAACAATCTTTATTCTGAACTCCTAGGTTTTTTGCTGTGACAACTACTTTTTCTAGTGCCTCCTCCCAACATGTGATTCAGGAGTTCCTTCCTAATGTTAAACTGAGACAATGCTAGTTCTGGCCAAACATGATCAGAACATATAAAATCAATATTTTGACAAATTTTTAAAACTTTCTTTTTTAATCTTTCTTCTTTCGACATTTCATTCTCATCTCCTGCAAATTAAAGTACAAGGCTAATTATTACTGTTACTATTCTAGTCAGCACATCAGTCCCCAAAATGAGGACAGAATAATCACTGGTGTCCTGAGGAAAGTTACTGGATTTCATAACTTTGATATTGTTGCTCGTCTGAACAGTTTCTCTGCCTGGTCCAGGTGTTCTCAAATCACAAGTGGGAGGATTACTGGGGAGATGGCAGACACTGAAGTTGTTACAGAATCATAAGAGTTCCAGACTCATAATGCTAGTTATGTCCTGAAATACAGTTATATAATACTATAAAAATAATTGGTAGTCATGAGGAAATTTGAAAGGATATGTAGCAACACTGTGTGCATGTTCTGTTTATTTGTTGTGTAGCAGCATTAAAGATAAAAATATTTTCTGTAGAGACTATTCACGTCTAAGCAGCATTAAAACACTGTTGTTTGTGCTTATGAGAAAATCTCAGGGGTTCAAAAATTGGCCCTGGTTTCTTCTGAGCTACGGAACTTATCCAAATGTTCATCTAGACACACCTCTGGGGAACTGGCTGAACAGTATGACTCTGCAAGGGCTTTGACCTTGATGAGACAGACCTCTAGAAGAAAAAAATTAATAAAAGTTGTAAATTGCAAGTAATTATAAATAATAAAAGTTGTAAATTGCTAGTAATTAGAAAAGAGCTAACTTTGCGGAACTCTAATGAATGTAAACATAATTAAACCTCTTAAGATAGCATCACTGGCTACAAATTTCTAATAAGTATAAACATAATAAAGTTCCTTTAGATAGTGTCATTTCTAACAGTGTCAGCCACTGTCTCATGTGAGTAGCATGGATATAAGGAACATTTGTGCAGGAGAGATTGTTCACACAGGCTGTTACAAAGTCTGTTAGGATCCCAAAATATAGTTAGGGTAGGTAATGGTATATTTATCAAATCTGCACAAGAACTTAAAGCTTACTAAATGAGAACTCATGTGTGATTTAAACCTGGAAATCTGAATTCTGTTAACCAGTACAATAATATTATTTTTATTAATATTTATATCCTATGCATCCTATAGCACTAGAAAATTAGAATATGTGGATTACTGTTAACTGAATTTCTTAAGAACCTTAATGGAAGAAATTAAGCTCACAAAAGAGACAGTGGTCAAGATTATTTTTGTTTTATGAGTAGGAACTTACATACATTCTTAGAGGAGAACAGCAAGTTAGGACCCAGGTTCACAAAAGGATTTTATTTTTGTTTTATATTCTCAAATGAAAGGTTAGAATGAAGACAATCTCTGTTTATTAGAATTTTGAAACATAATTCAATAAAGTTCAGAGGGAGGAGAATGTTGTCACTGCATATGCTGGTGTGCATCTGCACTGTGAAAGTGTTCCTTTAACACTGTTAAACATAAGTTTTGAGCTGGCAACTCTCCTGTTATTTTATTTTTCCAAAATGAAATAATACATCCTTCCTGATCTTTAAGAGGTATAAAATAGAAAAGATTAAGACAAAATCCTCTTTCTATAAGTTTTTCATTCTTAATGGGACATAGTGAATTATTTATATTTTATGATTGAAGGAAGATGGACAGTTTATACCACTACAATTTCAACTAGATCTGATTTAAGTCTTCCTTTAGTGTGTGACCCACCTCATCTGCTGGGTTTGCCAAGTGCAGGACACCGTTGTCCACTCCATATGTAGCACAGGAATATGTAGTCAGGCCTTCTAGCATCTCTGTGGGAAAGTACTTGATGGCTGGCAGAATAGCTACAAATTGTGCTCTGACTATTATAGAGCTTCAAAGACTGTCAAGATCATATGTAGTTTGTTTAGGAGATATAATGCATATGTTGTTTTTCACATCAAAGCAAGTCTCATTTGTTCCCTTTAATTTCCAAACTAAGTATATAGATAGATACATATTTTTATATTGCATATTTTCCCTTAAAAATAAACCATTATCAGCTAGTTAGTCTCAGTTTTGACCTCTGTGAAGTCAAAAATCTTATGTATTCCTTAGAATGTATTTCTGTGTATATTTTATGAAAGCATTTTGTCCTTACAGAACTGATAAATTAAGTATACACAAACAGCTTTGATATAAATTTAGTAAGGGACTATCTGTTTATTACTGTCTAGATTACTTGCTGACAGTAGGCAAGTTTTTAGATAAAAGAACTTCCAGTGAGAGTTAAACTTAATTGACTTTTGTTTGTTTGGTTTTTCATTGTAAATCCTTGGGAAGCTTGAAAACATTGCTTTAGTCAATTTCCTGAAGAAGGCTTTCATTAGTGATATACTGAGCAGTGCTTTAATCAGTACATAAATCCACCAATTTCAGATAATTGGTGCTAATCATAATTTCTCAACATAAAAGGACTCAAGCAAGGATTTTTGTCAACAGCAAAGTTGAATGATACATGAAGGCACAAGGCCTTTCAGTCACCTTGCAAGCTCACCCTCTCTCGTAGAACAGAGCTGCTCACTGTGCTAAACTTGTGCTAGATGGACCAAAGGCCAATAAAAATCACACACCTGCAATTATGAATCTTGGCCACCTTGCAAGAAATCCAGTGGAGGCACCCACCTGCATTTTCACAACAGGAAGACAGGGCAGGTAGCAACGAGTGGCTTGTGTTCAGGCAAATATGCTTAGTCCCTCCTTACCAAAGCAGGATAACTGCATCCAGTCTGCTTTCCTTTGGACTCTCCTCAGTCCTTCCTCACCCTTGAGCAGTGACCTAGAAGTGTTTGGAAAGCACATGAGTTTACACTGGCCACAGTTTTGCCATGGACTCTGACAGCAGCTCAGCACCGTGTTTTGTGCTCTATTAGAGACGTGGCCCTTTTTCACAAAGACTGAAGTGCCTGACAAATACTGTCCAAGGTACTCCAGCCACTCAAAAAAATGGGAACTGAGGAGAAACTGGAATGTGTTCTCTTCTTTCATGTAGTAATGAGACGTAAGGATGAGAAAGTCTTTCGGTTTTTTTTAAGAAGTGTTGGCTATCAAGTTTGAAGATATACTAATTATTTCGATGATCATTTGCTTGAAAAGAATACTGGTAAGTTCAGTACCTTTGAACTGAAATACCTTAGCCCTGAAAAAACTCAAAGGCCCAACTCTGTCTATTAAAGATTATGCTTCCCTCAGGTCATTCTGAAGTGAAAAAAAACAGAGAGGATTATCTTGCCTTGCTCTCACTAAAAATGGTCAGTTGTACAGCAAAAAGATTTACTCCTTTGTGACACAGGAGAAAAAATTGTGTTACTGCACAGTGGGACATCAGACTGCAATAGGACAGCTGTGAACTAGCCAGCTGTTCTGGAATGTAGCCTCACCACCCACTCACATTGAGAGCCAGAAGAGGAGGCTCCAAGCACACCTTGGACCTTGATGCAGACCTCATAAGATTTGGGCTATAATTGTCTAAATGGTTCTCCTCACCTGACCCAGACAATAGGCTTTTGGTTAGGATTGTTACCAGCCACGGAAGTATTCTGGGTTTGAATCTCTTCAAGGCTGGAAAGGGAATGGTCTCAACTGGTCTCTTTTCTTCAGGATAAGTGCTTTAAATCATAGTTTATTATATAAAAGTTGGGAGAAGTATATTTATGGTGTTTTTAAGGTAGATCCCTGCAGTGAGTTTTTCAGCCAACTAAATCAAATGTAAGTTTTCTAGGACAGGTAGAAGAGGTCTCAGCAGACTTGGTAAATGAATGCCTAATTACTAGACATGTCTAGTCCACCAAGTTGGGTTATTGAAAGCAGGTTTTTGAAAGCAAATATGTTAGATTTTAAAATTCAAGTAATTTTTCACATGTTTAAGATTTAAATTTTTTAAGTCTGGCTTTATACCTCTCAGATGGCTTCAATGAGAAAGAAATGGCTTAAGTCTAACAATAATGTACATGACATGGTCTCCTTGCTAAGTAATTTTAAGAATTTCTATCACAGAATTCAAAGACTGGCAAATATTGCACCAAAATTTTCTAGTGCACCAAGAGTTTCTAGATGCTATTTCACAGGATAGGAAATATTCTTCAGCCAGATGTCTGATTTTAAGGCCTTTTTTTAATGTTAAGCACATAAGAATCACCTTCTTGGAACAGATCAGTATTCCATGCTGTCTGCCAGGGAGCACTGTTAGAGGCTTAATGTCATGCTGCATCTGAGACATCAATGCATAATAATTTCCAGTGCAAAATCATGCAGATTTTGGCTATAAAGTAATCTGTCTAATATCATGTTCCTCTCATGTATCATCTTATACGTGCTTCATTTTTAATTATCCACTTCATAAAATATAAATCTAGTTTCTTAGCAAAATACAATCTTCCCCAGAATCAGCTTTTCTTCTGCAAGATGAAGTAATCACCGCTCCACTGCAAATATGTCTGAAATGCTATGGTCAGGAAAAAGATAGGTCAGAATAGATGGTCATTGTGGTGTTTTCTGGCGTAAAATCTGTGCTACATTGTACTGAAACCAAGTGTTGTGTGATCTTAAACTACCTGAAATCCACATCAGTTTAGCTAAATTAATGCACAGGCTTTGCAGCCTATGTCATCTTCCATTTTGCAAAGTTCAGCTGGCAAAATATAACAGGATGAATTTAGGGCTTTGTTAGGCATATCTGAATGGAGAGAACATAATGTTTTTGAAGTAGAATGTGGAGCTTTAGCCACCTGTCTCCGATTATACTCAGTGTGACTGCTAGATTAAAATGCCATCTAGCTCACTGTGAAAATATGTCCCATAGCATCTCCTTTTAGCTCAGGAGCATTAATGCTAATAACACCCCAACAGAGAATCAATTTTATTTTGGTACTCTCAGTGATTAAATATTTTATACAGAGCTCTGGCAACACTTTCAAAAACTCTCAAACACAAAATTGGAGTTGAAAACATGTACTGGCACTGACAAAAACTGCATGTGAAAGAGTTTTTGCTAATTGAATGACCAGCACAAATGGTAGCCAAGAGAAGTACATTCACCTGAAAAATTCATATGAAGCAGAATATGGAATCAAAAAAGCTGTGAAAACCAAAAATACAAGTATTGATTTCAAGTTAAATTATCAGACTGGAATGATGTTTTTGTTGTTGCTGTTGTTGTTATTTTGAGTGCGTGGCTACTTTGTCCTTTGAAAAATCTATGCAAAACTGGCCAGTACTGTGATTATTACTGTACATAAAATTCTGTAACTGGTATTGATGCCAGATTTACTTTCTAGACTTCCTCTATTCTTATCCTGAGTTACAAGATTCCAAGGTCATAACACCATTAAGAAATCAAGTGAAAGCTCGTAACAAAGGTCATTCACAGTCTTTCAAGTTGATAGTTAAGTATTATTTCTGACAAACTCACAACCTGAAGGTAAAAAGATTGGCAAACCTGGGCCATCCTGACAGAAATGTTAGCTATGAAGATACTGCTAGAGGTATCAGTATTATTTTTAGAGTGTTTAGACATGAGTTTCCATTTTAAGTTTCAGGTGTTTCATTTCAGAGTACAAACAGGTACATTTGCATCAACTACAGCTGTCTAAGATTTTCTGTGGTTTTTTAACAAGTGGTCCTGTTTAAATTCCTTTCTAGAAAAAAAAGGTGAAAATAGACTCTGAAAGAGACTAGCAATTGAATCAGACTCAGAAATTTCTACCTCACATTTTTCATGCAAAATTCCGATCCTAAACAGGACAGTTTGGACTATCTTTACTACCTCATAGAGTCATATACTTTAGAGATGTTAGTTTTGGAGAAGGTTAACAAGCCAAGTACTAGACTTTTTCACAGCAGGGATCTTTAAATTACCTTTACATCAATGACCTTTTTTTTTTCAGATAATATTTTTTCATAATCAGTTCCTGGAAGAAATCTAAGAGTCTGCATTTGGTATACAAAACACTAGAGATGCTAATTTTATAGAAGTGCTTATATTAGAAAAAATAGTTGTTTCCCTTTCTGCTCCTTAGTGCTGAAGCATTTAATATCTTATTGTCTTTGGAAAAGTAACATCTTCCATTTTCAAATGGGGCAGATCAGACATGCAGAACTGAATCCCTGCGTCTATAAAGCACAAAATTCAGCTTCAGATCTTGTGATGCCCTGTTCCATTGTCTGCAAAGAGCAAAGACCAGACCTTACATGATATGATGAGAGTTATAATATGTAACGTCCCTGCATGGTGCAAAAACACTGTGGCAGAGATACAAACAGATCTCACATCTTTTCTGTACCTTTACATCATGTTTCATCCTTCACCACTGTACTCTACATAAAATAATAAATTTCAAAAGGAAAGGACATAAATGGTCTATTTGTATTACCATTATTTTGCAGAACAGCATAACCCCAATGCCATTCCCTGTTAAAAGGAAAGTCTATCATATAAGCCATCCATTCAAACAAACGGATCCAAATGATCAAGTGCATGAAATAATTCAGTGCAGCACAATTTAGGTCATTGAAAACACCAAAATATAAAGGACCCTGTACAGATGACTAGCACAGCTGTGTTTTGACCCTGATGAATAAAGGAGTTTTCCATATCTTCTAAATGCTAGTGAGGCTGTAGAATTGCTCTTAGTGCACTTTTTGGCATTTTCTTTCAATATGCCCTTGTGTTTGTTGGACTTCTTGTGATGCCAGCCCACTGCCATCTCCTCTGCCCACTCAGACAGCTTTACTCTTATCACCCATCACCTGAATTTTGTGCAGAATCATCAGTACTGGAAGGATTCTCATACTCTTGTTGAGGAAAGGAACTTTTTATTCTTGTGCACCTGCTGCATGTTTGCCTTTCTTTACAGAAGATTTATACCAGCTCTGGAGACTAGTGACACACTCCAATTAAACTACATAGGGTCATAAAATATCCTGAGTTGGAAAAGACACAGAAAGATCATTGAAGTTCAACTCCTGGCCCCGCACAGGACACCCCAAGAGTCACACCATGTGCCTCAGAGTGTTGTCCAAACACTTCTTGAGCTCTGTCAGTCTTGGTGCTGTGATCACTTCCCTGGGGATCCTGTTCCAGTGCCCAAACACGCTCTGGGTGAAAAACTTCTTCCTGATACCCAGCCTAAATCTCCCTTGTCTTGCTTCATGCTGTTTCTTTTGGTCCTGTCCCTGGTTACCACAGAGCAGAGATCAGTCCCTGCCCCTCCTCTTCCCATCATGAGGAAGTTGTAACTGCAACAAGGTCTCCCCTCCATCTCCTCCAGGCTAAACAGCCTCACACAGCTTCCTCTCCAGACTCTTCCCCATCCTCATTGCCCTCCTTTGCATCTAAAATATTAAACTGGTCTCTAACAGTTTAATATTTTTCTGATATTGTGGTGCCCAACACTGCACACAGGGCTCGAGGTGAGGCTGCATCCACATAGATGAAGTGTGGGGTTATTTTTTATTATATTTTTCAGAAAATAGTCCATTATTTTTATTAATCCCCTTTTTTTACTATTACTAAATTTTCAACACCAAGTGCTCAAATGACAGGGGCAAAAGTGTTACTGTGATCGCTCTTATGCTCTTTAGTATTACACCATTATTTTTTTGTGAAAGAGGACAACTCCCCTGGCATCTGTGCAAATCTTGCACTTGAAAACTTAGTAATCCTGAGTCTGGACTTATGTATCATGGCTCTGATTAAGTCACTTCACTCTTGTTTATCCTCCTGTATAACATGAAGAGGAATTTCTTTCCCCATTAATTCATTTGATATACAGGAGTGCAGTACAGTATTTCTGTGCCACATATACTGACCAACACCTCTGTCACTACCCTCTCACTGGAATTCAAAGAGTAAATGTTATTGGTAGACAATTCCTAGACAATAAAAATACACTATCCACCATCCTTCAGTTCACACCATTTTTCCACATTCTTTTTATCTCTGTCTAATCTCATACTGCTATTTCTTACTGCACTTTCAAACAAACAATGAGAACCAAAAATTCAGATCATGTCTGCTTTAATTATTTATGAGTTATGATAATATAAGGCTTCATTTAGCATAAAGCGCACAGAAAATCAGCCTTTAAGTAAAATTCAAAGCTAACTTCAGATGAGAGTCCATACTGCTGGCATCTTTGCAGAATTTCAAACCTACCCTTGCTACAAGCCACAGGGACTCAATGCCATGACCACTTCCCTGGAGCTGGTAAGGTTTGCCTTGTGCTTTGCCTCTCAGTCATTGAAATGTTTACCTGCAACATCTCAGGGCTTCCAGATGTTTGGGAAGCAGCTGGCTTACATACTTCTGGGAAAATGTGTCCTTTGCAATGATATGTCACCAAAACCAGGCAAAAAAGCTCTACAAGTTCCTTCACTGAGTGGCCTTCAAAAGAAAGAATGAGGTCTGTAGACAGGCTGAGCAAAATCAGTCTGCAAGGGCAATGGCTGGCTGTATAAACTCATATCTGGCAGCTCTAAACTCATCTCTAAGGGCACTGACCTGTTAGAGAAGAACACACAATAAGTGTTTTTAGTTTGAGGTTCTTTTACTAGGATACCTAAGTGTGATGTATGATATATGTATCTAGCTTGCCAAAATATAGGAACAAAAGCAGAAATATTTAACATTTTGCCTTTCACTCTTTTTCTGGACTTTTGCTTCAAATTTAAATCAGTTTTTGCATTTACCTGGAAATATCTCAGAAAACACTTACATTTAATATTTCAGATGTTCCAGTTTTTAAAGGGGGAACCAACCAACCAATCTAAAACCTGTGTGCCAGGCTTTTACTGTTATCTTCAAACTTCAGCAGCCTCTGCTTGTGGAGTCCAGAGACTTCAAGAGAGTTACAGGACAACAGAGCACAGCTGGTTCTGGGAAAAGGAAAAAAAGACCAAAAAGGGCTTGTAACAGCATGGTGGTATGACCAAGAAAATTAGTAAAACCTATTTCCAGCACCATGGCACCATGTGGATGTCAGAGTGTGGTTGATTTGATCTTGTTGGAGCAACATTGTGCACTGCAGACATAGTTAGTTCTAAAAGAGCAGTCTGACCATTTTTTACCTTAAATTAAAGGAAATTACAAGAACACAGATAAAATGTTGGTATTTTTAGCTTCTCCAGTATTATACACTTTTTCAGCCTGCCTATTATGAATAAAAATAGTTCTGCTTTGCTATCCAGCAGTTACAACTGGTCCTTCAGTTTCTTTTCACTCAAGGAAAACAGGTAAAAAATAGTAACCTTTTCAGCAACAGAGATGGCACTCTGACAAAGGTTGCTTTTGGGAATGCCATAATCCTAACAGATTTGTCTCATTTAGAGATAAATATAAAACCAAATAGAAGATAATTTAATATCTGGAAAATGTATCAACTGCCCAACGGATATTTATAAAACAGACAGGCAAAGACAATTTTAGGAATTTTTTTTCTGACTTTCTGGGCTTTTAGCCATTTGCTTCTTTCTGCTTTCCCTGCATCTTGCTGTGAAGTTATATGTGCCTCAAAGTTGGAAAGGACTGGAAGGTACACTTAAAAGACCTGTGTCTGCTGGTTTTCAGCCTGAAGCTAAAATCAATTTTTTTTTCCTCAGCAAGTGAAATGCTAGTAATGATACAGTTTTTTTTTCTCAAATCTAAAAGTAAGAAAGAGAAATGGCAAAGCCTACTGTTGTAAGTTTTGATGACAATAAACCTCTAGCCAATTAAAGAGGAATTGCTCCTCACTGCTGCAGGGGTCAGCATTTATAACTGTCAGGTAAGTTCACATATGAAAAGAAGCCATCAGGTCAGAGTTGGCCACTGTGTAGAGGATCACTGCTGACAATAGAACAGGATTAGTTCTTTTTTTTAATCTGTAATTCAACCTGACTTACATCAATAAATTCAGCTGTACTGTTAAGACTTAGTGTCCCATTGCTTCTGAATGAAATAAATTCTGTGCTTCATGAAACACCTCTGCATAATATTATATTTAGAGATCTACGTATTCCCTAGGCTCTGATCCGGGATAGACTTGCAAAACAGATTATATCATCTGTATGTTAAGGGATCAGGAACAATAAAATCCAGTTTTGTTGTCATTTACTTTATTTTTCTCTGAAACTGAAAGAGAGATACAAAACATTAAAAAAAAATATAGACAAAACAAATGAAAATACCCTCTGTAAGCAAATATATATAATAAAATACACAAGATGAGTTAAATATAGAGGTAGATGACTTGAGTCCCTGATAACTGGACAGCCACTCAATCCTCTGTTGGAAGCTGTTCCTGGTCTGACCCTCACATCAGAATAAAGAATCACCAACTCCTTTAACTTTATCTAGGCATTTTCCAATTTATAATTTAACTCTTCTTCTGTGTTTAGTGGGTGATCTGCACTGCTAAGACAAGTAATGTCTTGCTGTTTTGCTACTTTTTATATTCTTTTATCAAGAATCATTTATGATTTATAAGATGTTTTTGAAAATACAATGTAATTGAATAATTAAGGATTTTCAGCCTCTTAAAAAAAATAGGCAGCTTTTGCTGCATTGCATTTTCAAGTTCTATAGTTTGCAAACATGAAGGGGACCTTTATATATGAAATTGAAAATTAATGCTATTGAATGAACTGGGTGACATAGCATCTCAAGAAAGGGAGATTTATAATAATGGTTAATACTCCAATGGAAAAAGCCATAATGAAATCCAGTGTTTGAAAATGAAGCTGCAGGGATTCAAATTAATATTGAAACATAAAAGTTTAATCAAAGACAATTAATTGCACAAACTAACCCTAAACCATTTGTTGTAGTTTAATCAAAACTGAACATCTTTCAAAAGTCTGTGATGTAGATACAATATTGCAATTATGTGCCCGAGGTAGATATTCATCAGTTCTTCTGTCTTGAGAAATCTAAGAAACAACCACTAGCTCTTACAGTGTTTTTCAATTTAAGTAATTAAAACTGTCACTGATATTTTGATTGATGGGGATCTAAAAATTCCATTAATTAAGTAGCATTGTTACACGTTCTAGTGCTCAAAATTACAAAATGTCAAAACCCAGTTTGCCAACACAGGGATTTATAAATTGGGCAAATCCAGCTATATTTTTGTGCCAGCAGTCAATGACATCCCTTATGCTAACCAACACAGTGCAATATCATATAGCTTTCCCTAAAGAAGGCAAGAGGGATTTATTAAAAACATCTTGACTGACTTATATATTATATATTTTTTTTATTTATATATATATTTGAAGAATGGAATATAACTTTGTAAATTTCATTTTAGACATATCAATTTTTTCTTGGTTGAAACTTCAAAAATATTCATGGGAAATTTCAGCTTACATCATTAAGGTGGGCTAGGAAGCAGGTGAAAATGCTTTTTTACAGAGGAAAATCTTGATCAGTCTTATCTTTAGGTAAACTTAGATGCAAGGTTTTTCTATTTAACATCTACAGAAATTTGTCTTAATTCGTACTGAAACAAGACTGTGTATTTTAGCCCACCATACCTGCTCATCTTGAGAGGGATTGGTCTTACCCACCATCCTCTCTCAAACAGTCTGGTCCAAGCAAGTCATGCATCCTCAGCAGGCAGTGATAAGACATAAATGTCTTCAGTGACTGGATTGTCCTCTCGAGGTCTAGAGATCAGGATGGCAAATATAGAGCTGCTAGAAGAGCTTCTCCCTTGTTGACAGTAAAAACGGCATCAGTGATGAGCCTAAATTGAACCTTCAGCTTTTAAATTGCAAAAGTGATACGTGAAATTCCAACAGTTTATGATCTTTCTTAACAAGCCATTCATAAGAAATATTTGGCAGATCTTAACCCAGTCCTACAACATATTTTTATGTGAATAAATCCTAATTCATGCAAATGATTATGTACATGAGTGTTTGCAATGGAGCTGTTCCTTCCCTAGTGGAATGACCGTGGTGGGTGGCAGAGCCAGGACTGTACCACCAACCAGTCCTCATCTGTCCTCTCAGACCCCACAGCAAGTGCTCTGACAGAGATCAGCATTTTCTTTATATAAACAACTTTAGATTTTATATGCATGCTTCTCAATGAACTAAAGTGGTGATACAGCACTGAGCCTATTTTATAGTAAGTTCAACAATAATGACCAGCATCAGTTTCACTGGGGGCTGCTGGTTTGCTGATAGCATATTGAGCAGACACCCTTCTAAAGTTAAAGTAATTAATCTACTGTGTTTTCAATCTATCTATGTTGCTTTGAGTTATCCTGCAATTTTGCTGATAAAATAAACAGTACTGTTCTCTAAGTAGATTGGAAAAATAATTAATGGTGTCCTTCATTATTTTACTAGCAGCTGCATTTACAAATGTGCATTTGTGGAAGTTGCCCTTCAAACTTTTTATAGCACTAAATAGAAACTAATTGTCATCTAAATTCCCCATTGGCAGCCACTTTATAATGCCAATTCACCTATTAGTATCCTCAATCATGCATGAACAGAATAACAGGTGGAACACTGCAAATGTTAATTTAGGAAATATTTACAATGCTTTGTAAATGGAAAATGCTGCTATGATTGAAGCCATTCACTAATTAGATGACGAAGGAAAAGGTGAGAGGCATGTCAACCTTGTTACCTCAAAAGTATTATTTCCCTTACTGAAGATGAGTCCAAAATATCCATAAAATCATGTCCTCACTGAAAGGTAAATCTGTTATGTCCTAAAGGGAAAAGGAATTAACTTTTTATCAAATATCTGTCAGCAAATGAACCAAAAATTATAATTCAGATCAATCAGAAAAGTAGAGAAAAATAAAGGAGCAAGGTGAAATTTTTTCAATAAGTTTTGATCAGGAATTACCACATTGAAATTTAGCCAACTACAAATTTAAGACTTGATTTAGTAATTTATTATTTCTCTCTAATCAATGTATGGAAATTGGCATTTACAAAGGACAAGCACCTACCTTAACAGGAGGGAAGAGAATCTTCTCTCCCTGTGTTGACTTAGAATTCTGAGTCTAACAAACTGAGGACCTGACTTTGAGATGGCTGCTTCATTTCCTCAGCACCAGGAGTTATTTCTACTGATGAGACAGGATCTTTCAACCACATCTCATATGCAATCTGAACTCCTCATCACTACCATAACTTCCAGAATTTAAGGTGCCCTAAGTGATATGGCAAACTCCTGCTCAGGGTCACTGCTCTGCAGCTGCACTCAGCCCAGCCTGATCTGCAGAGAAGGTCTTTGCCATGGACAACCTGCTGGAAATTTGGCAATGACAGGTAGTCTCAGGGCTTGCAACATCACACTGAGCAACAGAGTAAGACAATTAGATTTCCTTCCCTCCAAACTGATTTTTCTCCGTGTTAAATGTCAGATAAGCTTGAGCTGTCTTAGGAAGGAGCTGTCTTAGTTGGGAATAACTGGGGGTTTGCTTTGATTTCTTGGTCAGCATTCAATACAATATCTACTGATATTCTTAGAAGCTCTGAAAATGAAGTGTGATTACTTTTTCTTTCCTCTGCTAGCATAGTTTTGGTAGCTACTAAATTAACCTTATTTTTTTTTCTTAAATCTTATGTTTGAAGTTTAATTTTACTCTGTCAATGTATTTACCTGTCATCAGTCTCAAAAATCTGAAAATCCACCCACTTCAGACAGTTGTCCAGAAGGTGATAAAACCTCAAAGTATGTGCTGTCTTATAACATCAGCTGAAAATAAAAACTATCATCCATGATCATTACTGGGTCCTGGTCAAAAGCGACTGCTTCACTTTTTTGATGTTCCCCCAGGAAACATCAAAGAATATGTTATTTCTTTTTCATTCATGTTAAGCAAGTGAGGAGCATTTATACTTCAAATGCATCTGCAGCTCCTGTAGGTATATACAATATGCCTGTTCCTGAGTGGGATTTTTCCTAAAGTAATTGTTGATGTTTATTTTCTAAAAAGATTATTTCCCCTGTATGAAGTGAGGGGAGAGGATGCATGAGTGATCACACAGAGGGACATACTGAGATGTGAAGTAGCGAGTATGTATTTGGCAACAAAAATAATTCAAAATTAAGAAATATTTACTTTTCCCGTGTTGTTGTGAGTGAGGAACTTACAGAAACAGATTCAGGGATGGAAAAATAAGGAAGTGAGTAATTTATATTTATTTAGGGAGGATGATGAAAGGGATGATGTGCACTACTTGGATGTACTGGCGGCCGCCTCAGCAGATCTGTTGAGTCATCTGTGTGGTACCGTGTTGAGTCACCATGTATTGTTGGGTGGCACTGCAAGCACACAAAGATTCACTGAGCAGAAGTTGATTACGTAAGAAAAGTAACTAAATCCCCATTAGAATTCTGCCTGAGACAGAGTAAATTCAGCTTGTGTGCTCACTGTTTGGAAGAGTCTGGAGTGACTGACAGCCTTGGCATGTAGTGCAATATTTGGGGTGCCTCAGGGCTCCCCTGTCGAGGATAACACCATTGTAGGGAGCTCAGCTGCTCTGTGTGACACAGCCTGAGGTGTGGGCTGGCTGGAGCAGTGAAAGCTGCCCTCCTGGAAATCCCCTCCTCTCCACACACAGCACAGCAGAGCCACAAGCAGCAGCGATGTTCACTTGTAGTAGTGTGTGAACAAAGTACAGCAGCAGGACAATTTATGGTATGTGCTGTTACCCCGTTTAATGCACTACTACATTGTCTACTGAAAAAAACAAGCATGGTTTTTCTTTTGTTTATTATTAAATGTGGATTATGGGTTAACTGAGATGATGACATGAAGGCCAGTTGCTGAATTTGGACTAATTTCCAGTGGGAATGGAAGCACAGAGGAAAGCAAACTATATGAAAATTGTAGGCATACCTGCAGCTTTTTATCCTAGGAAATCAATTATTCCTGCTGAATTAAAATATTTTTATTATTCTCCTTTGAGCAAAGATTTTGTAGAAGATTAAGTAGATGTGTAGGTGTTGCCTCAACTTCTTTGAGGATAAATTTGAATTCTCACAGTATAGTCAAGATAATTTACCTGGTCTAAGGACAAGATTTCCTGTCAATACTAAATTCAAGACCCTTTGTCTGGATAAAGTAATAAATTACTTCAGTGGCGGAAGCACCTGATTCTTTAAAGAAACAGGCCAACAGTATCGGGCTTTTCTGTTCTTTGGTTTCAAAATAACTTTGTACAGGCTCTCAGAATAAAATCTTTAAAATCTTAACCATGATTCAGTGAGATCACAAATTAAAAGGAATTTTGTCTGAGTTAGAGTTTAAGCTTTAGCATATATGTTTATTCTCTGTATTATATTACTTTCCTTATTTTTTAGGTTTTAATTCACTGTTACTTGACTGCTGAACAAAATTACCCTAAAGGTTTTGCACAACGAGAAAAAAATATAATTAGCTTTTTCTGGCTTCTCTACTCACTGAGCTCTGTTGCTATGACAACCAAAATTTTACCATTTTCTTAACATCAGTTCTTTTGATTTCTGCAGTTTAAATAAAAAACCCAAACATTTAAACTATGTAAAAAATTCTACAATTTCAAATATTTAGAACATCGTCATTCACCTTCAGTAACAGTCACCATGCATAAGAATTTTCTTAATGTCTTCTAAGAGTCAAAGAGGTCTTCTAAAAGTCAAAGAGGTCTTCCAAGGGCTGCTGATAGCTTAGTAAAACAAGTGTTTATAGCTCAACACTGATCCTGCAAGCTCACTTATAAAGGGATAATACAGACATTACAGTTGAAATAAATAATTGCTGTAGTTCTGATGTCAGAAGATAGCATGCAGCACATCCCAGTTTGGTAAACAGGGAGTTTTTATTATTTTTTTTTTGCACTTGGGAAATATAGGTAATGAGGCATTTTTGTGATGGGGTGATGCTCATTTTTTCAGATACAGCTTTTCCTGGCTGGGAAACTTTCAATTTGCTTCCAGCTGTTCTTCACACTACTGTAAAAGCAAGTTTCATTTCCTTTTTGAAAAAAACTCCTTTTAGAAATAATAGACCATGTGATCTTTCATTGAAAGAGAATAAAACATCTATGTACCAAAGGCTAGAAAATAGAGGATTGTGTTGTTCATCACTGGAGATTTGTGTAAGATCTTGTAGATTTGGGAGGTCCAGAAGGAGGAAAAAATTAGAATGGGTATCATTCTACTCCCCTCTATTAGTCACATGGAGGGTAAACCAAAGGTTGATGATTCCATACGTGAACATGGGCCTGGACAAAATTAGGTACTTCGAAGTACAGCTGCACTGAAGTGCATGGAATCATAAAATAACTTAAGTAGGAAAAGACTTTTAAGGTCATCAAGTCCAAGCATTACCCCAGCATCACCAAGTCCTCCACTACACCATGTCACTAAGTGCCACATCTACACACCTTTTAAATACCTCCAGAGATGGTGAATCTATCATTTCCCTGGGCAGCCAGTTCCAGTGCTTGATGTCGCTTTCCATGAAGAATTTTTTTCCCTAATATCCATTCTAGCTCCTGCTGGCACAACTGGAGGCCATTGGCTTACACCCTGTCATCAGCCTGACTCCCACCTCACTACAACCTCCTTTCAGGGAGTTGTAGAGGGTGGTGAGGTCTCCCCACTCTCTACAACTAAACACCCCCAGCTCCCACAGCTGTTCCTTTCACACCTGTGCTCCAGTAACTTCACCATCTCCATTGCCCTTCTCTGAACATGCTCCATCCCCTCAATATGTTTCTTGTCATGAGGGGCCCAAAACTGAACACAAGATTCAAGGTGCAGCCTCATCAGTGCTGAGTACAGGGGCACTGGCAATCACTGGTCAGCCCTGGTCCTGCTGAACACACTATTCCTGATATATGGAATGGTTGACATAAGGTATTTCTGCAAATCAACTCCCTGTGAGCTTTTATACATAAAGTGAATGGGAAACTAAGGAAGTTACCTGCCCATCATGGTTGAAATTGCTCTGCTAGAGAAATATCCATGAGATATGTCTTTTAAAAACAATTAAGTTTTATGTTTTGAAACGTAGTACCCCAAAATGGTCATGATTTGGCAGAACTGGAAATGTTGCTCCATCTCTTCCCTTTCTTGTTCTGGAAGAGATGACACAATTTCAGGAGGAACTTCGGGCAAAGCAGCTCTTTGTGAATTTTTAACTGTATTGCAGTAAATTGGATTCAAGTCTAGAGCTACACTACATGAAGCAAGGGCACACTTGATTGACAAACACGATTGTCCATATTGCTTAATTTGCACCCAGTTTCTGTCACAGTTTTGGCCTTTGAATGGTTTCCTCTATTGTGTTTTAATCACAGCAGTCACAGAGAACACAGCTGCTCCTTCTCTTCACTCATCTTTTCTGTTATCTTCTTTCTGCCTCCTAGACATGGTTTCTCGAGCTGAAGGCTGTGATATTTAGTGAACAGCCTCACTGCTTTGCTGACAGAGAGCTCAGACTCACTGCAGCCTTTCCAAATGCATTGCTTCTTCATTTGTATGCACCACAGCCACCTCTTTCTCTGCAGACTAGATCAATCTCAGTATTAGGGAGATTATGCTGCTGTCAGTAAGCCCTCAGCTTTTGCCTCACATTGCTCTAGCATGAGGCTACATATTGGAGACTAGATGAGCTTGTCATTTCATTTCACCCATTCAATATACCAAAAAGGAATTTGGATTGAGGAAAAAATTATTCTGGTAGAACCTTATGCAGTTTGTAGGAAAAAGTCCCTCACCTCTGTGATCTAGCTAAAGTCAAATGTCCTTCTTGGTTACAGGTGACCAAGAACTCGTTTAATGTTTAGCCAAAAACAACCCGAAAATGTTATGAAGTCCTGTAGGCAACATTTGGTAGAGCAATGAAAAAAATGGGGAAATACAGTCAAGATTTCTGAGTTCTGATCCTCTCTCTGACTCAGTCTATGATGTGGCTTAACCTGTCACAAAATAAATCTTTCTCTTTCCTTCTAAAACTTTGGAGAAACTTGAAAAAATTTTATTGATTTGATGAAAACTTGTCAAATATTTTGATATCAGTGATTTTTAAAAAATACAAAGCTATATAAACTCACTAAATTTGTCTCCCCAGCAAAGCTGCATAAATACTTAAAGCTTTGAGATTTCTATCAATCCTATGGTGCCTATGGTTTGGAATGGATGATACAAATAATAAATTTCAAAAGAAGCTTCAAATTTGAAAAAGTACTTTTTCAAAATAAATCACACATTTACTCAAGAGCTGCATATTGGATAATAATGTAAGTCTGTTCTTAGTAATGGCTTAATGGTGGTTGGACTTTTTTGTTGTTGTTGTTTTGTTCTGGTTTTGTTTGTTGTGTTGTTTTGTTTTGTTTCTCTAATATAAATCTTTCATTCCTGAGGGGAAAAAAATCTAAACATTAATAATCTCAGCCATGTATTTAGGGAAAAAAAACCCTAAAAAATAGAGAAAGAGCAATGAGAAGATTTGCCCAAGGTAATAAATGGACTGGATCATTTCCAATGTGACTAAAAGAAAATTTAGGATGTAGTCAGAAGGGAAAACAACACCTAATTTAGAGATATTTATTCTGTAAGACAAGATTCTTCTACCTTTCACTGTCACACAGCATTCCTAATGTCTTAATTTTCCCACTTGGCCTTATCATTGTGTTCTTTTCATTTGAAAAGTAGAAGTTAGAAAGAAAAAGTGACATGCCTGCAGCCTCTCAGAGGATTTTTGGCTTCATCTCCTGAAATCATGTGTAATTTTTGTTTATGTGAGTGGCTCAATTGCTGCTTTTAATGTGTCCATTTAGATGTGTAAGAATTGCCAAAGTGGATTCCAGTTACTAAAGCTGCTCATAAATTTTGCATTTTTGGTTACTTTGGGTGACTGTACATGGATGTGAAATAAATCCAGAAATCTGGGGCAAGTCAGGGTGGCTTGTGGACTGGGGAGCACAAATGTACATTTAAAATTGTTCTAAAGTCAGAGGATGCCAACAGGGTGTTCAGGAAAGGTTGTGATGGACAGTCCCTGAGCTTGTGTAACTGACAGTGCTGTTAGACAAGTTGTTTTGTTATATTGACATTAATATTATTCAATGTCTTTACATTTCTTACCAGAAGGGTTCCCAGGGAGTGTATATCTACTGTCAGATTTATAGTGAGGAATATTGCCTTTTGTTTTATTTTCTTTTGTGGGGTGGGATTGTTTTTTTCTCCCCTTCTTCCTTTTACATTTTCTGTTTCACAGTTTCTGTTAGTCCTGTCTCACCCCAGCACCTCCTTCTCTAGAAGAATTCTTCAGCCTTTTGGATGTTCCTCCTACTTCTTGTTGATTTGTGTAAGGGCAGCATTTTAGTAATGCTTGATAGTGAAATTCATTGCTAAAGACTGAATGAGGCCACAGAAATAATGTTGGCCAGATGTCTGATCTCCAAAGCACCTGTCATGTGAAGGGGTTTAGGCTTTATTTCTTTGTTTTGCTGCATTAGAAAGGTTTCAATTTGTGATGAAATTGCTGAAAGAAATGGGAAAATTTAATCTTATCTTCTCCAGTGGTATTTCTGGCAAATATGAATGGGAGTAGGGTCCTGGTGTAACAAGGAAATTACAGTTTCTGTCACTTTGTCTAGATCTGAGCATGAAATAAGCAATGGAGCAGAGCAGCAAGATCACAGAGGTTCAGGCACAGCCCTGGAAAGCTGGTTTAGCACAGGAGGACAAAATGTGTGTTGTTCTTTTGCCACAGGCCAAAGTGGGCACAGCAGCAAAACCCAAGCCATGCCTACAAGTACAAAGCAAGAAGCACATTGTAAATGGAGACTGGGTTGGGTTGCCAGAGGGGTGAATTCTTTTCCTATGCACTTGGTCTTACCTGCAAGGCACATCTCTTCTTTGTCCTTGCCTTTCTATTGACTGCATCTGATGAGTTTATTGTTAATTTTATTTTAAAATATCTGCAGAATTATGTTATTTTTCATTTTGGGGAGCTGCATATTTGTTATCGTTTTTGAAATTATCATTAGTTTATACATGGAAATAACTTCATTTTTCCACTTTTTTTTTCTAAGTGTTTATGAAATATAGATAGATTAAATAGTCCTGTGAGCTAATGAAAGAGGAAAAAAGATGCAAATCTAAAACTGTAGACAGTGTGTAGGAAATACAGTTTGTCAGGAAATTTTTGAATAGTTTGGTTTCTGTGCCAACTTGTGTTTTTTTCCTGTTTTTATAGATTAGAATTTGATCTAAGAACAGCTGACTGGGCACTGGCTATTTATTTTTTAATTATACACACCTCTTGCCTTGAAAAGAGAACTGCTCATTGAATAGCTTACACATGGATTTTCTCCTTTTTACCTGCAAGATATTCACAAAAGCCTTTAACCCAGTCGTATTTCTTCCAAATCTGCAGCACTCTGCAAAAGCCTGTCTTCACAATCAGGAATTGCAAATGAATTCTCAATTCCCATCACTGAGCTGGAATGTCAGAAGTTCTAAACCAGGATTTTCTCTTTAGATTGATGAATTACACGAGGCAGGAGGTAGCTGGGGAAATCTGACCAGTCATTGTCTGAATTCAATTACTTCCATGTGGTCTGAACTCTGTCAGTTAAAAGATTTTTTTTTATTGTAGGTTTTTGTTTGGGGTTTTTTTTGTGTTGACATTACAACCTATGATAATAAAGTTACTTAGATAGAAAAAGATGTCACAACAAAAGCAAAAAACCATAATTTAAAGAAATAGTATCAAATTAAGAAGACCTCTGAGTTAAGTGTGTTGCATAGGTCTGACTTTCAAAAGAATGGGGTAGTATTGTTTGTTTTCCACAGTGCACAGCTGCAACAATGATGCAGAAATTAGGGAAGAGTCTGCTGAACTCGTACTCACAGTGGTGACTTGTTTGTATGAGCTCCCACTCAAATGAACAGGACACATCTGAAGTTACCTGTTACCAGTATTTAATAATAATACTTGAGATTTGATCTGAGCTTTGTTTTTCCTTCTTTCTACAAGCAATCAGCTCTTATCCAGATTTCATTCAGAGCACGATCCTTTGAAGGTAATGATGCCAAATGCCTTCTCCCGTTCTCCTTTTAAACCATGGCTACCAAGCATGTGAGCATTTGTATAAGCTATTACACAAATACAACTAGGACATTTTCAATTTAAGTGTATATAATACATTTGGCTTATATGAGCCATTTCAATAAACCAGAAGAATTGATGGAGTTGCATCTGTCAATAAAGCAATTAGCTTCAGGGAAATTACTCACTGAAGCAGGATGTGTTTTGGATTCCACAGAGGAAGGGAGATATGAGCCACTTGTTTTTCACTGAAAGAGCCCTCCTGATACCACTCCCTAAGCTGCTCTTATTAAGCTTGAGTTTTGAAACACTTCAAAGCTGCAGGGCTACTTTGAGGAAAGCACATGCTGAGGTTCAATAAGTTATACTACAGTTAATAACGTGGTTTAAGTTTTGCAATATATACCAGAGATATGAAATCATGCAAAATCTTTTTTTTTCTGATTACAGACTGTGCTCTCACAACTGTGCAGTGATGTTCTTGCCTTTGGTCCAAACATACTTTTTTTTCTTATTTTTTTAACATAATTAGGTGCTAGTCAATATAAGAAAAGTTCATAGATTTGAGTCTGCTGGCTTTGGAGAGGAGCACAAAATCTCTTGATTTACTTGGAAATGAAAGAATATTTATATCCAGAGGCCCATCCTATTCCCTTCTCAGCTTTGATTAATTTATTTACATATTAACTTACAGGTTATCCCTGAGTGGGTCTCTAACATCAGTAGCTGTTGCAAATACTAATCCTGTGCTGATGGATCTGACTGCCACACACGACATTGTGGAATTCTTTTCCATAAAAGTCTGGGCACAGAATGTGGCTTGCCTTGGACCTCCATGTGGAACAGGATCACTGCTGAGCAGCACTAGCCATGCTGTGCAGGAGCCAGGCTGAGGGCACTGCTGTCACATTTTGAGTTTTATCAGGTAGCATTTTGGAGATGGCTGTAAAGCTGCACAATCTCATTAAATTTCTTCCTGTGATACAATATGGGACAACAATGCTCCTTCCTTGCCACGGGGGGAAAAGGAAACTGGAACATTAACTAGCACTTGGGTAGATTCATAAACAGCAAACTTTACCATGTCGCTACAAAAGATCATTACAATACAGTGACAAACTCTCTATATAAATACTAAAACAATATTTGTTGTAACACAGCTCCTCCTAGGCAGAAGTAGAGCAATTGTATGTTTGGGGATAGATACATTATAATTTCCAGAAACTTCCAGTATTGTAAAGGGAAAAAGGAGTTCTGTAAAGATGAAATAAAAAAATTAATAGAACCACCCCAACTTATTACTGTTGCTGCTATGGAAACGGAACAAAGAACAATAACTACTTGCCAATTTCTTCTGGTTCCTACAGTGAATAAGCCTAAAATACTGACATTTCAAGGACAAGAATCGCTGTCAATAACTAAATATTTTACTATTCTGGGATTTACCAGCACATTACCTTGGAGGTGTTTAGTTTCTAAACCTTTGTGAAATTCTTTTTTTTTTTTTCTGAAGTACAAGACATTATAAGTACGTAATGCATGCTGTTATGGAAAGGCAAATAATTTTTACAGGGAGAAATCAATTAAAGAGTCAATCTAATCCTGAAATTAGGAATGTATTCACTACATTTTATTTATATTTATAAAGGAAAATGCTTTTATAAAAAGAAGAAACACATTAATTTTGCAGGTGTGCCTGCACAGCACCTGGGAGCTTATGAGGAATGAAACATCCTTGTTTAGATGTTTATTGCCACTCAGTTATAATATGCTCAGTGCAGCTGTATCTGTATAAGGGGCTTCTGCTGAGACTCCCTTCTTCTGACTCACAGGTGGTTTTTCTCTGTACAGGAGAAGCAGACAAAGCATTTCTGCCCAATAATAATGTAAGGCTTACAATATATTTTTAATAGTCTGCAGTTTGGACTTTACCTGGAAATGAAGGTGCAGTTGTTTTAGGGCACAGAATAAGACTTTCAGTATGCTTTCACCATGTTTTTCCACTTCAAAAACAATAACTGAATCCTAAACTCACTTGAATGAAATGCCTCATTCATCACTTGGCTTGGCAAAAATTTTTACTTGTTAAAATTTAGAATAGCATAGGCAAAATTAACCACAGAGAAGTTTGTATCTGTGGGGGAAAAGGTATCTGGACTTTTCTGGCAAGTAAAAGGTGAGAGAATTCAGTTCTGTTCTCCTTTGCTGAGATTTACAGTGGGTGTTCTTGTTGAAAAATATCTCTTCAGTGAGAGATGGACATGCTTTTATTTAAGTTCCTCAGAATATTCTCCATCTTCATCTTTCTCAGTCTGTGTTTAAGGCATATAGTATTCTTCCAAGTAATTCTCTCTGCCAGATGAGTATCCTCCTATGTATTGTTCCTATGCAACAAAAAGACATAGTTGAAATGTCTTTCAACTATAATTTATCCTACAACATCTCAGTGACAGGAATATTCTTGATGTGGGTTGGGGAGAAAAACCTCCTCTGGATGCGCTCAAGTGTCTCAACGTCCTTCCCAAACTGAGGGGCCAGAACTGGACACAGCACTCAAGGTGTGCCCTCACCAGTGCCGAGTACAGGGGCAGAATGACCTCCCTGCTCCTGCTGGCCACACTGTTCCTGATACAGTCCAGGATGCCATTGGCCTTCTTGGCCACCAGGGCCAAGAAGAATGGGTGCTGAAGGTCTTTCAAACCTGAATGACCAGATGGGATCCATCCCAGGGTGATGAGGGAGCTGGCAGATGAGCTTGCGAAGCCGCTCTCTGTCATTTACCAACAGTCCTGGCTCACTGGGGAGGTTCTGGATGACTGGAAGCTGGCCAATGTGACACCCATTCACAAAAAGGGTGGGAAGGATGATCCTAGTAATTTTAAGCCAGTTAGCCTGATCTCAATGCCCAGTAACTTAATTGAACAGTTTATAGTGAGTGTCATCACACATCATTTACAGCATGGCCAGGGTATCAGACCCAGCCAGCATGGGTTTAGGAGGGGTAGGTCGTGTTTGACCAACCTGATCTCCTTTCACGACCAAGTGACCCGCCTGGTGGATGCAGGAAGGGCTGTGGATGTTGTGTACCTGGACTTCAGCAAGGCCTATGACACTGTCTCCCACAGCACACTCCTGGAAAAGCTG